>WOGN01001536.1:0-19006 GCA_015342105.1 Leptinotarsa texana
TAGGGAGGCAACGTGCGTGTGACGTAATGCTCTACCTGAGTAGAGGTCCCTTCGTCGAATTGGGTCAGCGGCGGCGTTAGATATTTCGTAACAATATAATAACTTAATTCATTAATTTAATTATTGATGAGTTTTTCCCGGTCATAATCCAACCTTAAACAACATTTTATGATCATTTACCTTTGTTTTTCTATTGAAATCAGAAAAATATTGTAAAAACTCTTGGGTGGAATGTGTTTTATTCAATTAGTCCTTGTATCGATTTACATTTTCTGATAAAAGTTTACGAAAAAGCGAAACGTGTTTCGCTTTTTAATAATTGAAGTAAATTGTCATTGAAAAATTATTTAGACTCACTCACCCTGTGAGTGCGGAAAACTGTATATCGGTGAAACTAAGAGGTCATTGAAAGTTCGAATTGCTGAACACAAGAAACACACACAACAAGGGAAAATCTGCAAATCAAAAATAGCAGAGCAACTTTTGACTCATCAACATAATATCGAGTGGTCCCCAGCTGATATCATACACAGGGAGGAACATTGGCTCAGGAGGAAATTCGAAGAAGCCGCATACATGTTGTTCAACAATATATTCAGCCAGGCTAGCGTAGAGATACGTAACAAATGGAAACCCATAATCAAGCGAAAAATGGGACAAATCCCGCCAACAATCATCTAGCGCTAAACCGGTGAAGCGGAAAAAGGAAAGCGGATATAAGTGGAAGTACTTGAATGACCCATAAATAGTCATCTCTCAGAGGAATTTGTCCAGTCATCATCTGAAGATGAAACATCGTGAAGTAGGTTACGTTAGGTCCAAAGTGAGTGAGTCATTAGACCCTCCACCGCCAAGGGTTTACTGTGGCTCACACCTATTCTCACCCGTGAAGTAACTTGGCCTAGTATCTCTTAATTTTTTACTTTTATTTTTTATTCAATTGTTCTATTTTTATTTTTACTTGTATTTCACCTCACTATTATTTCATTTAAAGGTTTTTTTCTTAATATAATCATTATTTTCAGCTATTATTTTTTAATTTTTCTTTTTATCAGTTTTTTCAGGGATTTCAAATCATTTTATATAATATTACACAATGGAAGTCCGTACTAATGACATTCATCATGAAACATTGTCAATCACCAACCATACCCGTATGGTTGGTACGCCTGGATGGTTTACCTGTAGGGGTTACCATAGCATAAATATGATTAGCTCGCATTAGTTTTCAGTTTTAATCTTCCTCTTTGAAGATGATCGAAACACGTGTCGAGGTTTAAAAATAACGATTTGGTGTTGGGAAAAAACTCCAGTAATATTCAATATTAATCACCTTCAAACAAACCATTTAGATCTTTATCATCATCAGTGTGACAATACTAGTAATGATATATTTTTTTGAAATATAACAACCGGAAAGTTTAAGAAAAAAGCGTTAGTACGTAGAATGATACAAGTGAAATATTTTGGGAAACAAAAGTGTCGATGAAAGCAATCAATCTTCCACCATAAGATAACGCAGATTTGAAGGACAACTCTGGGCTATATTTGGAATCATCAATTTCTGGAATAAAAGCATCGCTTTCGGTTTTATTGCCATTTAAAGAGATTTATGACGATGAGACGGGTTATAAGTAAGTTATCGATTAGATGATTTATTGAACTGAAGACGTTTTCATTGTTTCCGTCATATCAATCACTGATAGTTGATGATAGAGTTTAGCAGTTCATATACTTTGAATCGGAGTTAACACTGTGCATTTGAGAACGAGAGAGGTTCCTGGTGTTCCATCCTGAATGGTTTTAATTATAGCATTGTCATGTATGAACGTAATGAAAATATACCCCTTTTTCATCGGTAGAAAGTATCCAAAACTTCATTAAACTTTGGGCATTGAGCATAAGCATATGGCAGCGAAGTTCGTTTCAGATTTGCTTACGAAGGTCATAACTGGTGACGAATCTTGAGTAAATGGTTGTGACATCAAAATCAAAGTCCAATATTCTCAAAAAAAGAGCCCAAAAGAATCAAGACCAAAAAGCACGCCCCTTTCAATCAAATGTCAAGGTTTTGCACACTGTTTTTTTCGATTACAGTGGCGTAGTGCATAATGAATTCTCACACAGGCATATGGTCAATAAGGAGTATTATCTTGCAGTTATGCGCCGCTAGAAAGAATCAATACTACGAAAAAAACGTCCGGTACTGTGCATAAATAAATCATGGCATTTGCATCACGATAATGCCGTAGTCATGCCTCAGCCACCGTATTCACCAAGTTTGTCCCCGTGCAACTTTTTCCTGTTTCCAAGATTGAAAATACTCAGAAAGGCGTTCTGCGATGATTGAGGAGATACTCACCTAACAGTTGTGTGCTGCTTCGATGATTGGAAAAAACACTGGCAAAGTATATTACGTCTGTGGGGAAGTACTTTGTAGGAAACAACATAGAAATACATGAATATAAATGAATATTTTTTGAAAAAAATGAAAATTTACCCTATTTTTTGAACAGACAGAATATACAGTGCATTTCTTTAATGTCCCCCCATTTTATTTTTTGAACAGGTCAACTCAAATAATTGAAATTTGAGATAATGAAATAAATGCAGGAATACTTTATTTTGAAGTGAAATTGACAAATGAAACTTTCAAGATGGCGACTGGGTGCCATCTGAAAAAAAAATTATGAGAATGCGGGTCTTGTGGCACATCATTTTGAAGCTTCTGACGAATACTTCACAACTCTAGAATATGAAGTGAATATCTTCAACTACTACAAAATGGCGGAACATTTAATAATTTCCTGAAGACAAACATATTAATATGAATATTTCTAGAAATATTCCTTTTTATCTGCCATATGGCAATTCTAACAACCCGATAAGGTTTGTTAAGTTATTTTTCGTTTTTAAAAATGTCAAAAAATGTCAGTACGACAATGAACATCATTGTTCAGTTAGAATATTCTCATTTAGTTTTAGGTTTTACTAGTAGAAAGGTACCACGTCAACAATCTCTAAAATGGTCAATTCTCGTCCATTGGAAGAAAAATTTAAGTGATTTTTATTTACGGTGCGACGCGTAACTTCCATGAAACCGAAAGAATTTTCAACGAATTTGAGGGAACTTGTTTCCAAATTCATAACTACTGGTAGTGTACATAACAAAAAGCCTCCAGGTCATCCGACCATTCCGGAAGAACAGCAAGTGAAAATAATTGGTGAGATGGTAGTAAATCCTGAACAGACTACTTATTCCGTCGCGAATGTTTCTGAAGTGTCTTCTTCTACTGTGTGGAAACTTTTGATGTGGAATAGGTGTCATTCATACAAAGATCGAAAAACAGAATTCTGCGAAATCATGACGGAAACCATTGCAAGGCATCCTACCTATCTCCACAATAGTTGTTTTATTGACGAATGTACATTTTTTTAAACGGCCATGTTCACAGACAAAGTTGTCATTATTGGAGTGCCAACCCTCACGTTTTCCGGGAAACACATACCCAATATCCAAAAAAAAAACGTTTGGGCAAGAATATTGGGAAACCATTATAAAAATATTATAGGAGCTCTATTTATTGATCAAAATTCAACAGGGGAACTGTATTTGAATATGCTGGAAACTACTGTTGATCCTCTCATCACTGAAATCTTCGAAGCGAATCCCAATGAATTAAAAATGGATATTATATTTCAACAAGATGGGGCACCACCACATCATTCCAGACAAGTAAGAAACTATTTGGATACTACTTTTTCCGTTTGTATGGATTGGCTGTCGAGGTCCTTAAGAATGGCTAGCCCGCTCGCCAGTTTTGACACCTTTGGACTTTTTTGTGAGGCTATTTGAAGCAAAAGGTGTACGAAACTGAACCTGCTTGAATATTGGATATACAGCAGATAATAATAAATATTTGTAGAGATATTGACGTTACTGTATTCGAAAATATTCGGCGTGAAATATCAGATAGGCTGTTCGTATGTCAAGAAGTTCAAGGCAACCTTTTCGAGCATCTTCTGAACTGACCTCAAGCTTATTTCCTCATATCATGTAGTTAAATGTCAATGTATTCAGGTCGGTCGGTAGCCAGGCGGTTAGACGTGGGTGTTTTGTTCACTCACTCGAATTGACTGCCGTGTCGTTCGGTGGTTCAAGCCCCAGTCTGAACGATAGATTTTTACTTGCTATCGTTCAACCCGTGTTATGAAACACAGGTTAAAAGGCACGACCTCGTTAATTTTTAGCTCGCACAAGTTTCGACTTCTAAGGTTGTCGTTCTTAGGGGTGCGGCACCTGGTTAACGGAAAAACATATTTTTTTTAATTATTTAAATTTCCGCCATTTTGTAGTAGTTGAAGATATTGACATTGTATTCAAGGGTTGTGGAGCATTTGCCAGGAGCTTCAAAAAGATGTGTCACAAGACCCCTCTTTCCATTTAATTTTTTTTCCAGAAGGCGCCCAGTGAATTTGGATACAAATTTCCTCAAATTCATTGAAAATTCTTTCGGTCTCGTGAAAGGTACGCGTCGCACCGTAAATAAAAATCACTTCAATTTTTCTTCCAATCTACAAGAATTAACCATTTTAGAGATTGTTGACGTGGTACCTTTCTACTAGTAAAACCAAAAACAGAATGAGAATATTCTAAGTGAACAATGATGTTCATTGCCGTACTGACATTTTGTGACGTTTTTATAAACGAACAATAACTTAACCAAACTTATCGGGTTGTTGGAATTGCTATATCGCAGATAAAAAGGAATATTTCTAGAAATATCGATATTAATGTGTTTGTCTTCAGGTAATTATTAAATGTTCCGCCATTTTATAGTAAGTGAAGATATTCTCTTCATATTCTTGGGTTGTGAAGTATTCGTCAGGAGCTTCAAAATGATGTGTCACAAGACCAGTCATTTTTTCAGATGGCGCTCAGTCGCGATGTTCAAAGGTTCATCTGTCAATTTCACTTCAGAATAAAGAATGAAGTATTCATGCATTAAATTCATTATCCCGAATTTTAATTTCTTGAGTTGACCCTTTCACAAAATAAACGGGGGGGACATTAAAGAAATGCACTACATTTGAAATGAGTGAAATTTTATGAATTATATATGAAATAAACTGATTGTTCGGGTGTTTTATAATAATGTTGAAAATGAACACCAATTGCGTTGGAGAAAAGTCAAAAAACATTCACGAAAAAATGACGAAGATCAACAATTTAAAAATAATCACTGTCACTACATCTCTTGTTTGTAGAAGACGAGATCACCCCAAAGAAACACCAATGTGAGGTGTTTAAGTCGGCTAACTAACCCATAAACTATGAATCCCAGACTCCCAGGAAAAAGCTTCATCAAGAGCACTGACAAAGGCAGTCTCGATATATCCACGTGAACCCAAGGAATAAAAAAGAAGCTAATCGAATTGTATTGAATATCGAAGGCCACGATGAAATATGTGATTTCTGTCTACCTTTGTGGGAACCTTTTTTCGCTCGATCGGGTCGTATGTTATAACCTTCCGATAAATATCGGGGATAATTTCGAATTTGATTCATTTCACATTGAGATCGAATGGAAAATTGGTAGATACGATTATGCAAATTTCTCCAGAAAAAATGGAGCATTTGAGATTCATAAGAAATGTTGGTTGATAATTTCTTTACGTAAATAGGGATGATCTGATGAATGTACATAAGAAAAACATTGCGTATGACCAGGATTCGAAGAAAAGTATATAATAACTCAATATAATCTGAACATTTTTTCAGATTTCAGAAAAATGGAGATAATGGTTATTACTGAACTCAACTTGAATGATCATGAATTGATGGATGTAGCCGTTACTATGTGGTAGGAAATCATAATGAAGAGAGGAGAGATATAACACTTTTTTTTTACCACTTTTATTTGTAACTAACGTTACTGCAGTTTCGTCCTATACGGCCTTATACAAGTTATACGGTTGAAAATGTCTGTATAGGACGAAACTGCAGTAACGTTAGTTACAAATAAAAGTGATAAAAAACACAGAGTTTCATTTCTCTTTTCTTGATGAATGATCATGGTTGATAAATAAGGAATAATCGTAATAAATTCAGAATAAAACTAATGAAATTTAATTGGGCTATACCAACTTGATCCACGACAATCCAATTTATTGATAAATTTCTACTTTCATGTTATATTAAAATTGTGTATAAAAAAATGTATCATATTACCTCGAAAATAACTGAAATTTGCAAACACAATGTTTGGATATTCAGACTGTGCAGTAATTAAAATGTCTCTTCAAGTTTCTTTTCTATAGATCTATATTTTTCATCAACACAGTATTCTATTCCAGATGATCCACTTCAAGCATCTCTAAACATTTTTTATAAATTTTGAGTGAGGTTGTTAGAAATCAAACATTTAATTAAAAATGAATTGAATTACACCGTTTGAAAAATGTTTTCATACATGTCCAGCATATAATAATTTGAAAACGGTATTTAGTGTTGATTTTAAAATGAATTGAATTACACAATCCATATGATATATAAAAGCTTGTTACGAGTGGGGAAGATACTGATTTTTATACTTTTCACAAGGAAATGAAGGTTTAAAAATTTACTCATGTTTCTTTGTGAGGAGGTGAGTAGAATTACTACAGTTCATTTCCCCATTCTGGAAACTGTTTCTAAGTTCTTCAGCAAGATTTGAATGTACTTCCAGTTTGACCTACGTAAAACATCTAACATGATCCACAAGACTGTATTTCAATCGGTCGATGGCCGGGAAAGTGGGGTACTCAGTCAATCGGCCGATGAGTGAGTCGATGGTTCAAGCCGCAGGCTGAACGATCGATTTTCACTTGCTACTGTCCATTCCGTATTAGCAATCACACGTTGAAAGGTAAGACCTCATAAGTCATTAGCTCGCACAAGTTTCGACTTCTGAGGGTTGTCGTTAGTAGGGGTGCAACAGCTGGTAAACGGAGAAACAGTTAAACATATATTAATAACTTTGTTTTGTTACTACAGACACCGCTCTGAGAGCGGTGTCTGTGCGATAGTAGCGATTCACGTTGGAATTGAATCGCTGGAGATTAAATTCAGTTGGGAAAACGTTCTCAGGAAATTTATTCCACACACAGACAGTTTCCAAATGGAAGAGTTCATAAGCAGTGTACTGAGTTGATCCTCATAAAACGATGAGCAGCCAAGTCCGTCCACCTTTTTTTTCGATGTTCCACACCATCAAGGTTGCAAGTTTCAGGAGAAAACCGATGCCTGGGTTTTCATGGCATTGAATTGAACCTGGTTACTTTCACCCCAATTCGAAAATAGAATGACGAGTCAAGTGTGCTGTCGTCAGCGAAGCAATATATTGGATGCTGATTTTTTCCAATAAGTCGTTGATGTACAATAAAAAGAGAGTTGGAGACAATATGGATCCTTGGGGAACACTAGCGTTGATGGTGAAAGTATTCTAAATATATTCATCGCAGGAAACGTTCTTTCAGAAAGCTGGAGAGACATACAGAAAAATGATTCGACAAGCCGTAGCATCGAAGTTTGGTCAACAAACCCTCATGCCACCCACGGTGAAATGCCTTAGAAATATCAAGCGCAACAGCTCCTCCCGTTTTTCTTTTCCTTTATCTCCTGAATTATTGATCTTAGTGAAAAATTATTTAGGTCCCTTTTGTAAACGTTTTAATTTTATGCAGTTCATTATACTGTATGGACATTTTTTCGTCAGATGCCGAAGTTTTCGAGTTATTTACAAAAATCTCAAAAAGAAGACTCTAGAGATTTTTCCCCCTCGAAGCTTCATCATGTTTAGTATGTTGCTCAGCTTGTCATACTCTTATCTTTTTCTCGATTTCAGGGTTTCAAAATAATTTTTCATTGCTGAAAAAGTATGAAAAATAATTATTGCAATTGTTAAAAACACACGTGAGAGAAAGAATATTCCTCGAGGCTATACTTTTCTACCCCACCTCCTAAATACATCACTTTACCACCTACGAACCATTTACAGAACAAAAGAACGTATAAAAGGAAGAGACATCAACGTCTGACGCACAATGGATTCTAATTAATATAACATAATCCTGAGATGATATCTGCAAACGATTTCTAGTGCAGCTATACAGCATTTCCTTTGTCCCCTCGTCGTCTCCTCTGATATTAAACAGTTACTCTGAGAGACGGTACATCTTGAAATTCACTCTTTGATAATGAAATGATCTCAATCGGAGATTCTCTTGGTAGGATACAATTCTGTATTGTCAGAGACATTTGGACCGTTACATTTTGATTGCATTGAGAAATTTGGGTCGACTCGAAAGTAAAACAGAAGGAGAAATGAAATGTTCGCTTTGTTATTTGCTATATTTGGAGAGAATGTATTTTTGTGGGTAAGCGCATCAAAAGTTTGATGGTAGTTCTCACTAATCACTCGTTGAAAATCTCTCTTTGTTAACAGCAGTTATAATGAAGATGATGTTATAATGAAGCTTTGTTACCATTGACTTCTTGTACTATATTTTGAACACGAAAAAATAGTTTCTTCTGCCTACTCTACCATTGCAAATGTGAGGTTAAATCCTTCAACCATGGCTATGTCTGTCGCAGGTTTATGTCTTTTTTGCTCGATTGCAGCTTTTTGTTTTGTTTTGATTTGCACAGTGTTAGAGTGTCAGAATGAAGGTTTTTTTCTTCACCACACCTTTAGGAAATTTCCTAAAGTGCATATTCACTTTTCTTTACTCTTCTGCAATCATTGTTCTATTTCTTTAGAAATGTCTATGAAGCTATCATAGAAAAAAATGTAAGAAAAAAAACTTTTTCATTTTCTAGTCCTAGTTCTAGATTTCAGAAATCTTCCAAGGAAAGTAAAAGCAATGACAGCGACTGAAAAACTCAATCCACGAATATAAAACACAAACGAGGCTTCCCGAGGCGATAAGTTGCAAAAACAAGCTTCGACATTGACTGCTGAAAAAGATTCGTCTTCAGCGCTGTTTTTACCCGTCAGAACTGATCAGTGGTAATAGGCTGAACCACTGAATTGTTCAAAAAAAAAATAAGGCGATGACACATTCTCTCACGGTAACGCCATCTATGGGATAAAGAGAAGACTCAATCCTCGAGTATGGAATATAGACGAGGCACCCCTTTCAAGGACAGAATGAAAAAAATTAAGAAATAATAATGAAAATTTAAGTATAAAGATTATTTGTTATTCATAGATGTTTCTTTCAGATGAAAAACTGTATTGGACATCAAAAGTCTTCTATTGTTCAGAACAACAGCTTTGAGTTTCCTTAATAGTTTCTGGAAACGTTCGAAAGTGATAATTAAGTATTTCAATTAATTCATTTCATGTTCGGGACCGCAAAACCCTACTGAAACTCTCAAATAAACCGTATAAACCGTATTATTTGTTTTATTGGTATGCTGTGTAACAGAGTTGTTCTACAGTGACAGGTGTTGAAAAAGGGTACAGTATTTTTAGAAACTTCTGTAGATGGCGTCCGAGTAAGAGATTTTAATTTGGTAACCCTTCTACAGGAATTTGGCGCAGCCAACGTATGGAGAACGATTTTCATTACAAAAATTTGGTGCCAACGTGTGTCACCAGATTTTTATTGTAAGAAATTAGCGCTGGTGATTTGCGAAAATATTTTAACAAACGTTTAATTGTTGCATTGGGGAAAACTCCAAGACTTCCAAAGAAATATTTTGCGGTATGTTATGAGCAATGAATTTTGGTATATTGCTGTTGTTTATATGATTTGTGTTCATATTGCCTTGCGTACAATTTTTTGATATTTTAACAGGTTTGTTGAATTTGTTACTTCTTATATCTTTGAGAACTTTTATGATAAATATTCATAGTGTTACATAAAATGGAAGGCAAAATAGAACTGTTCTACCTTTCTGAGGAAGAAATAGATTATGAATTGGGATTTCGTGTGGTTGAAGTATCTAGGAAGACCTAAACTTCTAAACATGTCATATTAGCTAGAAACAGCTAGATTATTATCCCAAGAAGCTGTTTTATCTCAGTTACTAGAGGATGAGATTGATGCAGAACTTTTATGATAAATATTCATAGTGTTACATAAAATGGAAGGCAAAATAGAACTGCTCTACCTTTCTGAGGAAGAAATAGATTATGAATTGGGAATTCGTGTGGTTGAAGTATATAGGAAGACCTAAACTTCCAAACATGTCATATTAGCTAGAAACAGCTAGATTATTATCCCAAGAAGCTGTTTTATCTCAGTTACTAGAGAATGAGATTGATGCAGCAGCTGATAAAGCATTCACTGATAGATTTTTTCTGATTTGGAATCACTAGTAGTTAGTTTTAGGGGTCCTGTTAGTACTTAGTATCAGAGGTTCTTATTAGACCCGCTGTATAGTATAATTGTATCGAGATTAACTTATTCATCAAGAAAATTACTGAAACTGAGAAATGCACAAATATTCTGGAAAGTGACTTATTTAACTCGTGTAATGATTTATTTACGGGAAGAGCTTAAATTTGGTATAGATATGTCATAGATCGAGTGCATAGTTGACATGAATTAGTTTCCCGAGTAGAAAGTGCATTTTTACGTTCCAGTTATGACGAAAAGTTACTTGAAGAAATTAGAAGTAGAACTCAGGGTCGTGATGAACCTATCGACATTTATGTTGCTGTAATGCAATGCCTTTTTAATAGGTTGAATACACCAGTTGATTATGATGGGTATTTGAAATAAATTATACGAAATGTTTTATCGAAATACATTGATCCATTGATTTTATAAGACATTAATAGCTCGAATTCAATCCAGAATCAGTTAGACATTTGCACTCCGAGGCAGACAGACGCAAAACCGAATAATGTAATACATTACACATGTACAGAGTGGGCCAAATTGAATTAAAGCGAAACATCTGTTTTCAAATTAGATAGATGAAAACTGATGGCTGTATCTGAGGGTCAAATTTTATGGCAAACTCAGTGGCGAAAACTTCATATTGATGTTTATCATCGTTTCTGAGTTACAGAAAATTTACGGTAACTTTTTTCCAGTCACAAATTTTCTGTTTGTATGAAACATTTCCAAAGCACTTTTTTACGTAGAAATCAATGGTTTAAAAAAAACAAATTTTTTGAAATGAGATATAAATAGTTATCGATGGTAAACTATTTTTAATGAGATGGTAGGCCTTTTGATATTTTCAAATGTCTCGTTGACGTTTTAGAATTATTGTTCACACTACTACAAGGGAGTCCAACGATGCCAAAGGGTATATTATGAGATACGCCATGGGGAACGGTGAGCTCCGTATATCAATAAATGGAAACTGTTCAAAGCATACTCTTCAAGGAAATAAATTCTTGGGTTTCAGCAGGGCTCATATCCAATAATCTTCAGTGGTTCAGGGTCTTGGGTTCTGAAGTCTTCATTTGAAGGAACATCAACATTAATACCTGTTCTGAGGAAGAAGTATTTTCCATACAAGGATGTGAATTTCTTTATCATTTATCACTTCCCATTTAAACATGCGCTAAATACATTAAAAGGAGATCCGTGACGATTGGTTAAGGGAAAAAATTGATTTTTAAATCATTACTCTTCAATCCAGAAAATAAACCTCCCGTTGATGAGGAGCTGGCAAAAACGAAAAGACTTTCGACGAAGACCTATGTTGATGAAGAGAGATAGAAAAAGGATCAACTGTAAGAATCGCAGCAAAAACTCATTCAATATGATTTATCCGAAACTAACTGAGAAGAAAATTATTACCGATTTCAAGAGTTTTTCCGCAGGTTTACTTCGTTAATAGTGTCACTGAAAGGTCTGCAGTATCAGTTGTGCTGTCGTTGAATAAATGGCAGCAGATTTAAATTCAGAGTTTGATATTGTTATTTGTTTTTGTTATTAATTTTTATTTGCTATTTTATGTGTGTACAAATTTAACGACTTTCTGAATTTCACTGCTACCACTGTTTGTGTCGATAATTCGATTTCATTTTATAGTTCAAGTAAGAAAAGTGAATGCTATAACCCTCCAAGCATGCTTGTTGAAGATTAAAGAAGAGTGTGAAAAATATAAATACTAACCATCTAAAGAACCCCATTCCTGGGATATAAACGAAATATGTACGCAGACAGAAGAGAAAATTATGATTTATGAAGACATAAAAGGGTCGGCTGGCTAAATCAGATTTCGGCAGGCGGAAACCGATCCGGTCCCAACAAGAGTATAAACGGAATATTTTAGTAGACACACATGGTCGTAAAAAACTTTCGAGAATATCCAATTTTCTGAAGCCTTTTAAATTTGTTTTGAAAAGTTTGGGTTCAATCGAATAGGAGAATAGAGTCAGGCCGAAGACGGCCGTAAAGTTTTTCAGCAGAGAATTAATTAAAGAGCTTTATTTCAAGAAGAGTTCAAGAGTTTGCTGTTTGTTCGACTGCTTCCAATTATAGGGGATTTATTCACTGCTCTATGCCTAAGATAAATTCACGCGTTCCCAAATTCATTGAAAGTCAAACAGATCATAGATAATGAAAATTAAATAAAGAACCACCTAAACCTCTTTAAAATTGGAAGTTCTGAAGTTGTTCCAGTAGGTACCTTTTTCAATTAAAAAACCTTCTAACCACCAACTATGGTTTAACAAGGAATCGCGAGAATACCAGCGTTCGAAATCTTATCATACTGTTGATTGACATTGTGGTGACATGATCAATGAAATGGTGGTGAATGACCAGGAAAAGGAATTAGTATTCTAATTAAAACGAAACACACTGAATAAATCATCTGAATGAGACTATCAAAAACAGTGAAATACTTTGGTTTTGAGGCGGACCTCGACGTAAAAATCACCCCTTTTTGTTGCCACCCCTCTCCATCGAAAATCTGGTAGGGCCACTGCTCTTGTTTTCAACGAGAATCATCCAGGCAGAAATGAAAGATATAAATATGTTTTGAAATTGATGAAATTTGATGACAGATTATTACCTTTCCCGAATAGATAACAATGCAGATATCAAAGTTGCAGCTCAAGGCCAGTTTGCCTTGTTTACTTAGTCTTTGATCAATTTGTCACACCCAACAGGAGTTAATGATATGAAAGTTTTCTGAATTCTTCATTGATAAAAATTAATATGATTTATGAAATAAACGAAGGCGATAACGACAGAAGGGTTGACTTTTGTGAGATCACCAATGAACACGTCAACTTTAATCAAGTTTTTTGGACAACACATGTTCCTTTATTCAAATGGGTCACTAAATTATCAAAACTTCCGATTCAATACCCAATATGGCACATGAAACTCACACACAAAAACTATTTCGATAGAAATGTTGAACCATTGGATCCTTCTTTTCTGAAACACATCTAAATGGTTAATGAAATTTCAGTTTGCTGAATAATCAAGTTTCACTTTTTAGTTTCAAATCAAATAAAAACTAAAAGAAAGTACTTGCTTGCTTGTATTCCTCGCCAATATGATGATGACGATACCCTCCCTTATCATCATTAGATTGTATTCTATTTGCCATTGTAAAAGTCTAACGCTGCCGTTGATGCGGTCATATTGTACACAAGCAAATGAAAATATTTTTGTTTATTATATTATTGTAAGAGTAGAGTGGCATTGTATAAAACATGGCTTTTATATTCCCCGGAGAAACTTCCCAATGTATAATCACATGCTGGTGACAAATACAAATTGGAAATGAATAAAAGTAAAGAACCATAGAATGAAAATAAACTATTTGCTAGTACCAACGTTTCTAAATTTTTTGATCAGTGGGTAATGGCGTTAGTCAAAAGTTCAGAATTGCATCACTTATACCCCCAGATAGTTCAATAGCAACAACATTGATAGAAGCAAATTTCCTTAGTAATTTGCATCTCACCGCACAGTTTTCAAGGAAAATTCCAATCTACTAGCACCACTGTGTTTAACACCGAATATTGATTTTCGACAGATTTTCAATAAATACATTCTGAGACAGCTCAACACAGCTGATGGGTTTTATGAAGTCTCTCTTACTTATGGAAAATTATCTAGAAAGCTGTACGAACGAATCGTCAATAGTAGAAGTCTTTCAACACAGCATGCATGATATCATATCGGCATGCTTTAGTATCAAGGTTAGCCTGAGGAGTGTACACGAAAATATTAGATTGCGATGGCGCAAAACACGGCCGCAAAACAGTTTAAAAGTGGAAAAATAGGACCTCTGCAGATAGAATGTTGGAAACTATCAAGGTGTCACATTATTCGAAAAGAGGAATCAACTAAATGAAATAGCGTGCATTTAAATCAAAGCGAAGCAAGAGAAACATCGCCACAATCCAAGAAAACACACCGGTCTCCAACACCAGTGCAAAAGCACAGGTTGCCATCTTTGGGAAGAAGATGAAGTGCTCTAATAATAAATTGATAGCAATAAGAATGCGTTTCAAGATCGAACAATAGATGAGAGGAAGCCAAAAGTAAGATGATCTGAAGCTGATTCGCACTTGGTTCAATGTAGAAATCTGTCCTGAGTGGCAGCGAGTCTAAACATTGTGCAGTTGTCAAGTCTTTCTCTGCTTCAATGATATTCTCTGTTCCTCCACTATCTCAAATTGCATTGCAAGTGAGCGAATCCAGACAAGGTGAAAAAGTACATCAGCATCAGAGATATGCTAGAGAAACATGACACTCATTACTCGTGACTTACCCTGTACATCCTGTACAGTCCCTGAACTTCCTCTTTTTCTCTCAGGAACGTATATATGGGGTCAAAATATCAACAGTACTTCTTATAAGTTTTGTTCCTTAAATCCTTCGTTACCAAGTTACAGACCCTCAAAGTTATAAAATGAAAAATGTTATTCTTTGATAAACTTTCAAGTGAAATTTCAAAATCGAACAAATTTTGGTTACTGACTGAACAAATGAATTTCTTCGATGAGCTTTCTTGCAGGAGTCAGTTGTGCTACAAAGTCAGGAACGGACTACCCCCGATGGTCCAGACCCCAAGACTTTAAAATGACAGATATTTTTCAATATTTGTCAACAAAATCAGGTTACTTAGACGATTTTCTGAATGAAAGTAATCCTGTGAAAAATTGATCGGAGCAACGATTTTTGATAAAAATGTATTTTTGTTTTACGACATCCAAAAAATTAATTTTGATGAAAATAGAAATTATAGGTAAAATGTTCATAACAAATCTTTATAATGCGAACACAGTATCTGAACAGAACTCATAGTGTAAATATCAATCGCAAGCCTTAAGAGCAAACAGAAATGAAAAATCCGCTACAAAAACTGCTCAATATGACTCCCTTTTCTCTCGGTACGTGATTATTCTACACGTTCATACAAAACAAGGACTAAATTTGATATTCGCGTAGCTTGTTAGTTCAAAAACACCACGAATCTACAGAAATTGATATTTCATTTGTATTATCCCTGTTATGTTGTTGCATTAACATCAATTATTTTTGGCGTGAAAATTTTTCATTTCAAATAATGGTAGACATCTCAGATTGGATGTCGTCGAACAAAATGATATTTTTATAAAAAATCCTCGCTCCGATCAATTTTCTACACGAATACTTTCATTCAGAAAATTGTTTAAGCAACCTGATTTTGTTGAAAAATATCTGTCATTTGAAACCAAAATTTGGTTGGTTTTGAGTCTTCACTTGAAAAGTTATCAAATAATAACATTTTTCGTTTTGTAACTATGAGGATCCGTAACGTGATAACGAACGATTTTAGAAACAAAAGTTATATGAAGTACTGGTGAATATTTGACCACATCTATACACTCCAGAAAGGGAAAGAGAAAATCCAAGGACACCCTGTACATTGGAAAGCTACTTGAAAACCGTATAGGGCGTTCCAACGAAAACTTGACCCCTCCTGTAAGTCAGAAACGGACGTGTAATCGAAAATTTCAAAGAATACGTAATTTTTTATTTCTAGGGGGACTAATTGTGATATGGAAATCATTCCCGAAACTATCCCCCTATTTTTTTCAACGGCATGGGGGGTCGGGTGATACATCATTTGAAATGTCTTGTATCGGTCTATTACTTCTGTGATTTTTTTCGAAATTGGTTCATTCGTTATTGAGAAATTAAATATTGAACATTATATTTAAGAAAAAAAACAGAAAATTCGTTGACGCTCATTTTATTAAGGAAATCAACAAAAGTAATATCAATAGCAACACAATCAAGGAATAAAGTGTTCAAAATGACCTCCATCTAGTTCCATACACTAATACAGTCTACCTTCGAAAGCGTTCCTTACATTATTGAAGATGTCCGGAGTCAGAAATCGGCATTCCCGAACAATTCTCTGTCGCAGGTCTTCTGTTTAAAACGAATTGATGGCTCATGTTGTGGTCTGAATGAATCGTATTATAAATTCTTGCAGCCAGCTTTAGCACATTCATTAATTCGATATTACGTTGCAACAATTTACATTTTTTCTTCAAACATGTTGGAACACAGTGAGGACAACTGAGGAAAGAACCGCCACCAAAATGTTTCGCGCGTGAAGTGCTTGTGACTGTTAAGCATGTTCTGGTAGAGTGCCCGCTCTTCACAGCTGAGAGACTGAATAATAAAATTCCCTCCGACCTAAGTGAAATTTTCCAAAATACCAATACCAACAATATTATTGAATTTCTCAAAGAATGTAACATTTTATTTAAACTGTAATGTAAACAACTGCATATGTTTGCTGCTAATAGCTACGGCTGATGCGGTTTTTTCTAAATAAAAAAAATCAACTGAATAATAATTCGTGAGGAATTACTCCCCCTACACGTCCGTTTCTGACTTACAGGGGTGGGGGGTCAAGTTTTCGATGGAACGCCTTGTATATAAAATTCATAGAATGGACATGTAAAACGAAATTCAAAAGTAGACATTGTGTGGACTGAGTTGAGAATTTTCGTAACAACCGTAGTGAATATTAGAATTTCTTATAAACAAAAAGAAAACAAATAAATGCACTTACGCTGTCTGACAAAACGCGGTTTCAAATCACAGAACCGTCGCGTCGCCTTTCTCGATAGTATAAAACCGCTACATAAAAAGAGAAACCCCAAAACAATTCACATACTGTTTTCACGATCCGTGTGGAATCCCTGATGTAATTGCACACACATGCGATGCATGTTGTCAACCGATCAAAAATTGTCATAATTTCTAGCGGTTTGTCATCAGGTCTGTAAATACAAGCGGCTAGACTTGTTTTTGCGTGATGTACTCTGTGTTTTGTTAATGAAGTTACGAACAACAAACGAGGCAATTTAAGAATGGGCAGACCGGGAATTCAGAGCTTGCCACGCTTCCTGACAGTTGATATATTTGTTGAGATCTTTACTAGAGACTGGGTTTAACAACTGTAATTTGACTGAATAGTTGGAATTATTCGAACAATATGAGTGGATTGAATATGACAATTTCCCTGCTCCATTTTGAGGTATCTTTTCTGGAATGTAGGGGTGTGTGAGATAATGAGAGTGATCGGGTAATGAGATCGATCTGATGACTTTTCAACGAAACCTAGGCTTGTCCGCGCGTGCTTGAGACTCCGTCAACTGTCTGAGAAGTTGGCTTGAAATGTTTGAGTCGTTTTGGTTCACAAAGTAAAGTTGTATAATATGCTTAGATTATAAAAAACTTCAAATTATCAGCGCCCAGGAAAGTATTGTTACGATACTTACTCGGGGTTCGTTTTTAAAACAACAACATTAATAATACTTAGACAACTTTCATTCACTTACTACACAACTAGGTACTGCACTGATTACAATTCACTTAGAATACTCGCTTGTTAATCTTACTACTTTCTGACTAATAATGATCTCTGTCGAAGGAATTAGCTGTTTATATAGTCCCATCGATTTATCTCGAAACTCCAAGAAAATCGTCGAAAATTCGCTTGCTATAAATTTCCAGTTAATCGCTTACACGTGCGTGGGACGTGATTCTCTACCTGAGTCAGATCTCTTCGTGGAATTGGGTCAGCGGCGACGTTAGATATTTCGTAACATTATTTATTCTTTTGTGTCCTGGTATATACTGATCTATAGAGAATTCTTCACTCTATACATTGATGCCTCTTCCCAGCACATTACCTACTATATGATGTCGTTAAGCAATTTTCGGCCAATTTTCTTGAAGCTGTTTCGGCCAAAGCGCTGCCGAAACAGTCCGAAAAATTAACTAGGCATTTGGCAATTATAGTGTAAATGAACGCAAATTTTGACGTTTCTTTGCGAAATTTCGTTCCAGAGATTTTAGCTTCGAATGAGCTCCGAAGTGGTAATCCAGGACAAGGATTTGAGGACTCATCATGGATGGTGCGTGGGATGATGAAATAACTGAGTGATATTCATTACTACACCAGAGGTTCCAAACAGTGCATGACAAATACATCGATATATAGACTACGAAATATTCTATCGATCAGTATACACTACGATTCAGTAGAACAAATATTCATTGAGATGCTGCTAACTTATCATGGGGTGATATTATGACTATGTGAAATATTAATTCCAAAGAAAAATTTTCTCAACGAATGCATCATTATGCTTTTTGACAAACATGCTCCAATTTGCTCTGTAAACAGAAAACATAAAGCATCCCCGTATATAACTTATGATATTGTAACGAATTAAAGAACTAATTGTCTTAAACTGATTCATTTTTACAATATTTCACTAACTAATTTATATACACACGTTGAATTTATATTCACAATTTGATTGATTCGCTTTCTGAGTACAGACTGCCTCACCTACCTTGGACAAGTGGCGGTTTATGGTCTTAATCATTCGTTCCACCATTCCATCGGACTGTGGATGTAGGCTGTGGTTCTGGTCTTTCGAATGTCCAACAGTTTACATATTTCTTGGAACAGGTTGGACTCAAAATTTCTGCCTTGGTCCGAATGCAGCTCCAA
>WOGN01001537.1:0-19004 GCA_015342105.1 Leptinotarsa texana
TGCAGTGTAGATCCAGGTGACCACACGTGGTGAGAGACCCCATGCGCGTCCCACTGTCCTCCGACATTGCTCATAAGCCACGTATGCTCTTTTTGCTCTACTTTGTAGATGAGACTTCGATGTTAGCTTCTTGTCGAGGTTAGTACCAAGGTATTTCACCTCTTCAGACAAGTTTAATTTGCCTTTGAAGATTTCGGGAGGTTTTAAGTCCGTTAAACTTATTTCCTGGTGAAAAGGACCATTTCATTAGTGTTTCGATATTAACATATGTTTTTCAATGAAGTTCTATCATCTATTCTGTGGGTAATAAGTCACCATCGGCAGCCAAAAATTAATAATGCGGAGATTATCCTAGTAGAACCATCGACCTCATCGGTTTTTTTAGGATTATCTCGAAATAAAAAGCCTTACGTCAAAGTGTATGCCCTGATTCCCTAATTAAATTAATTGCGTAATCCAATAAAAATTGAGCGGAGTCCAATTTGAGGCTCGTGTGGGCACGACACTTAGTTTTCTATTTTCGTATCTGAAAAGCTACTTAGGGATCGAAGTTGAGATTTGTAAGACTTCATCCAAGCTCATTTCGCACATTGGCCAAAGGGAATTCAGGTCCGTAATTCATATGGAAATGCGAGAAAAGTTCAACTTGTCACGTTTCTGGTCATGTGAAATTTCGATAGATCTACACGGTGAAAATGTACAGTAGATCTAACCAGAATTCAAGGAGTTATATTTTTTAGGAGTGATTAATTTTTGGGAAAGTTTTTGGCTTTCTACTACTCCATCTTGTACTGGTATACACCGGTGTATACCAGTGAGGATGGCAGTGTTCTATGTGCAAGTGCAATTTGTTACCATTCATTTGAAGTAGAACTCATGTGAAAGATATCTGATTTTTATTTCACAACGAATGTTTGAAATACAAACCGAGTAGAGAAAAGTATCTTCTGTATCATTCAGTGTTCATATAGAAGTATTTGTTTCAAAAGAATTTTTCTTTCGTATAATTCAATGTTTATATGAAAGTAGCTGTTTCAGGAGGACTTTCTTTCAATTTATATCTGAAAGTTACTTCTTTCCATGATCTACGAATCCATGTATAGATTTACTTCCTTCCTTTCTTTAAGGCAATATATATGTAACAACCATATCATATCATATGTTTCTCATAGAAATACAATTATTGAATATATGGGTATATTTTAACCGAGAATATATAGTTATAGTGAAAACATTGAATATATTGATGTTAAATCAAAAACCTTAGTGATTGAAGAGTAACGGAAAAATATAAAGATCATATATATTATGGATTCAATGCCATAAAATATCCCTCAATTTTCAGAAACTTCATACCCAAAAAAAACTGTCTGTGTAAAATCTGTTTTTCCGTTAAGCAGCTGTCGCACCCCCTACGAACGACAACCCTCAGAAGTCGAAACTTCACCGCACCATTTTGAGTTAAATTTAAAGCACAAACAAGTGCCGAAGGTAAACTTCGCTGAAAAAAAAGTTTCACATATGGTGCGCACTTTAATGGTGACACTGTATATCCCTTTTAACCTGAAAAGTAATTTTTATAATTTCGACCGTAGTTATTTTCCAACTTCTGTTAATTGATTTTGAGTAATAGCGAAAAAATCCAGGGGTGTGAAATCTTGAGACCTCAGAGGCCACTAATGGCTCTCTTGTAACAATTCCTTTCTCAAAAAAGTACTCGTAGTAGATTGCATTGTATTTCTTCATATTGCTATAATCACTACATTGTATAAAACAAAGTCTCTCATTTACGAAGCGATTTTAAAGTAATACAGCATTAATCCTTATGCAATTAAGTATTTTGAATACATTGTGCATTAAATATAGACCAATATGGTCCTTCAAAGCATGTAAATAAAATGAATATTTTCGAAGCTATCATAGATTTAAAATGCAGGGACATGTCGGTTGCGGCGGTACCGGCCAAGGAGCCGGTAGCGCAATTATACAATTTATATCTTTATCTTGGTTGCAGGTATATTTGAATATCGCTCAGTTCCAGCAAACTATAGAAAATAGGTCTAGGATGTTTAAATTATTCGGCACAGAAATTCCGTACTCGTTTTAGTCAAACTGTTCACCAATAAAATTGAATCTAGACAAAGGGATTCGACACGATGTGCCGTCAGCAATCAACGGTCCATTGAATTCATTAAATATGCCGTTCTGAGGATCACCGCCTACAGTGATGATAGATTTACCTTGATTACCTCAAATTGGAAATTGGAAATGACTCAACGGATTTTTCGATTCCACATGGGTTGGCATCGATAAAAAGTGTGAAAGAATCATGCAGGACGATGAATTCCGCATGTATTTTTAAGTTGAAATTGATATCTATGAGAGTTTACGTAAAATGAAAATACGATAAGCGGTTTTCTCATCTTAACCAATTATGTTACACCTAAGTGAAAATTATTATTTTTCATAGTTTGAGAATGGTTGAAAATGTTAGGGGAGGGGTGGGCATAGTGGCCACCCTAAGGAACATCTATTTTTTTCACCCCTAAACATTTTGAAACATTTTATAGATCCCTTCAACATTTATTATGCTTACTTAGGCCTGATCCAAAAATAAAAACAATTAGATTTTTTAACTTATTTGTACAAAATTTTGACCTTACCAAAAGTTGTCAAAGTGGTCACTTTAGGCCACTAGGTAGGGCAAAGTGGCCACTGCCTAAATGGATTTAGGAAGTATGGAAAAAATAAAACGCATTTAGTTCCAGAACTCAAAAATATTGTATTAGGGTTTTAAATAGAAATGGGCATTACTGAAAGTATGTGAAACTATGAAATCACTGGTATTTACATAATTCACAAATAAACTCATCGTTTTCCTCTTCAGCTCCTGTGCAGGCTTCGTGAACCCATGTGAGACACCCATAACAGCTAATCCAGCCTTCGTTGTCCTTGGATTTCGAGTAACAATCACCACAGATTGTGTCGCTGACGTTGCCTTCATCATCATCATCATTATAGAAATCGTCATTCTTTTTCTTAAACAATGCGCGTTTTCCTTTATTTTCAAATTTAGCCACCCTTTTCTTAGGAGCCTGCAGTTTTTTTTCGATTTCCCTTTCTCTTTTTGCTTCTATCTCTTGACTTAGATCTCTCAAATTCCGAGTGTTAAATGTTGTTGTTGACAATTGATGCGGTAACAGCATTGTTGTATTTTGTTTGAAGGTGGTTGACAACAAAACAAAAAACAACAATTTCATCAGTTCGGACTTCCACTGTCTAATCTGATTCTAATCTAATATAAATTGATTTGAAAACCCTGAAAGAAAAACAATTACAAAATTAATAAGATTAACCGAAAATAACAATTTTATTAAACAAAAACTGAATTTACAAAGAATTAGCATACAAGCTACAACCAAACAAATAAAATTAAAGTATAAATAAAATCTGAAAAATAAAGATTGAAAATTATTAGTAGGAAAAATGAAAAACAAATTGAAAAAATTAAAAAGGTTTCAAACCAAGTTATGTCACGACGTTTCGATTGTTAGTATCCACAATCATCTTCGGGTGATAACTGTTTGATAAAATTGTTATTTTCGGTTAATCTTATTAATTGTGTAATTGTTTTTTCAGGGTTTTCAAATCAATTTATATTAGATTAGACAATGGAAGTCCGAACTGATGAAATACACCACAAAATATTGTCAACCACCTTCAAACAAAAGGTGAAAATGGTTATTATTGGCACGAATAAATTCTTGCCACAATGTTTCTGTTAGCTTTTGTTAACTTTCGATAATCAGAAAGATTTTAAAGCAAGTTAACATAAGAGCTAAGATAATTATCATTTTTTTTGTTAATTTTCAACTTTTTTAATAATTATCGAAGACATTATAAAATTTAAATGTTTATGAAGCTACCAAAAAGTGTTTTCTCACTTTTATTTAAATCAATTCGTTATCTTGCATTCAAATTTATTAAAAAATTTATAAACAAATTGCATTGAAATATTTTTGGGCATTTAATTCCCAATGCAATAATTATTTTCAAGGAAAAAAATTTCCTTCAAGAAATCAATTCACAGTTTTGTTGTTGAATAATATTATTATTATTATATCATTATTTTGTAGTGTTCATTATCATACTTTGAAAAAGCAATATTTTATTTCTTCGTTATAAACAATTTGTATGAATAAATGTATTTGAAACTACAAATGGAAATATTTTTCTATTCGTTGAATGATGCAAATGATGCAAAAGTTTATTTGGCATAAATTATTAAGTGGTGAAAAATATATCAAAAATATGCCTGTAACAAATTTTTTTTATTAATTTTTTTGATTAGTTTGGAGGAATACTCTAAATAATGATTATTATAGAAATGGTTTGAAAATATAGATATTCAGGAAAAAAATTCATTTTTTGATAATATTAATCACTTCATTAATTTTAACCAATACGAATTAACAATTTCTATTAAGCAGCCTCCATCCATAAAAACCGAAATAATGTTATTAATTCATTAACGTTATTTGGAATTGTTAATGAACAGAGGAAAATCAAAATGTTTCAGTTTTCCCAAGTAGTATTTTTATATAGCTTTCAACTACGCCACTACCCGTTTTAAGCTCAAACTCCACCTGGACATTGAATTTTTCAATACTTTTGGTACAGTTTGGAGAGGTAGTACTTTCGTCAGTAAGTGTTCTTGTGTTTAACGATATTTTTCTAACTTTCGAATATCTCAATGACTTTCCATGTTATTCTTTCACTTATTTTCCTCTACAAAAAATTACTTTCGCTTTCAATACTGAATATGAACTTTTTGAATATGGGGTGCCCCAAGAGTCAGTATTGGGTCTATTGATACCACGTTTATTCTCTCAGAGAAAGACAACGCTATAAGCCAAGGATAACTGATAAATTGAATAATATGGAGCAGAAAGAAGCTTCACAAGAAATAATAACATAGGTACTAAACTTTCTTTTGCAATTTTCTCCGACCCCTACACTAAAGTTGTATAAAGTTTTTAGAATCCTTCTCGGATCGAAAGTCGCCTTTTCGATCTTGCAGGAAAGGTTTTCGATAAAATGGCATTTATGAACTAGACTATATATGGTACAGTAGCATCTAAGTGTAGGTACATACACTTCGTATTGCCCTCGGGTGTATCCGACGATCTAAAATCAATCTCATTGTATTTAAAATTGAACTATTACCGACACCCCACATGCCGGTTTCGGTTCGATTACTTATCGAAAATTCCATTTACACTGCTTTTTGTTTGTCTAATGGAATTGCCCACTCTATTTCGTTGCAGAGATTGGATCTCTAATTTCACAGTGGGATGGTTTATTTAAAACAACAATCAATTTACTTCATAATCTGACCCTAATCCTGGGATTTGTGCGAGCTCGACTGGGTATTACTGATGGAAACAATTGAAAGAAGGCGTCACAGCAACCGTGAATAACGGTTCAGCTTCTAAAGTTCCTCGAAGATATATTCCTAAGATGAATCAAACGCGAAAACTTGTAAATATTATGACAAAGAGGATTTCTTGACAGTAGTTTCGAGATTTCAATCTTGATCAATTTATATTGCTGTGATGGATGATGAAAAAATGGTAACTGGTATCAATGGAAGTAAACCATGATACAACGTCTATCTTACACTTCCAAATAAATCAGTTCGTGTTTTTTCATTCGAAATATCTATCATATGCAAGTAATCTACAGTTCTTTCAAATATTTCCCTGCTATGTTCGTTAATTTTTTGACCGACGGGTTAAATTCATGTTACTGGAATAGCAAAATTCTCAGAAAAGTAATTTCAAACTAGAACGATCATTTGTACGTTTTACATAAAGCTTATGAATTTTCTGAAGAGTTCTGTGGCAGTTAAAATTGAATTGTATGCGTTCCGAGTCCAGAATCAAGGAAGCCGTCATTAGTAAATCGGAAATTTACAGGAAAAAGGTGGCTATTTTAAAACTCATTTCAACGACGAGATTTTTTTCTGGCGGTGTTCATGAATATAATAAAAAACAATAAACACTTTTTTATTTCTACTTTCTATGCTATACAAGATAGCAATTACAGATTTCAAATACGATGTTTCTATGTCTTTTTTTACATAGACTGGAGAAAATATCACGTGATATAGGTTTGTGACAGATTAACTGTTGTATCATCGTAATTTTTCAATTTGTGTACGATAAATTCAAATAAGCTCTATATTTGTTAAATTTTCCTTAATTTAATAAAATCTCTTTTCTTTTCCGAGTTTCCTATACTAACATTGTATAATTTTAATTTTCAGTCTATCACATATCAATCCATTGTGGCTATGATAATCTATTTAAAAATAAACAAACGAAAATACATCTACTGAATCAATAATTTCAGTCCTTTTGACTTATTCTTCTACGAAAGTTCAGCTTTTATTATATTGAGTGATACAAGTCTTTGATGTATCTTACTTTCCACATTCCACCTTGTTTTTCACAGTTTAGCCTTCTGCATATCTCAGGGATTTGGGAAAACGCCTTTTGAGTAGAAACGATGAAAGGAAGTAATATCCCTCCATCCCTTTGTCACTGACATCTCATTTGTTATTATAATGAACGACAATCCACTATTCACCCAAAGAAAGAGTGACTTTTTCGGAATATGTTTGGTTGGAGAAAAAGCGTGTTTTGCTGAACAGCCTTCTTGTTTTTTGGTGAGATGAGTTGTTTCCTGAAAATCCTTAGAAACGAGAATATGTTCATTGTTAATAATGATGCATATTACACATTGGGTTAGAATGGGTTTCTTTTTCTACAACCAAATATTGTGCAGGGTAGAATTGACGAAGTCTCGCGTTATAACGTGCGTTGTAACGTGATTTGATTCATGTTCCACCAGAATATTAGAAAAAAAAATCTATAATATGGAATATTACATGATAGAACTAGCAAATGGCCAAGCGTTCATCAGTGTTTCTTACTCGTAGGGGTCATTTTTATTTCTTAAAAGAAAGCATTCGTAACCATGCTATATTTGATCATCAACATTGGCGTATCAATCCATAATCTTCATATGTCAACATAGATTGCGAAAACCAATTGATAAAATCTTTGTAAACTCCGTGAAGTAATATACCTTGGGGAGAATGCTGTCAATTCCTTCATATAGGAAAATATCATCACCTCTGCTTATCTTCGGCGGGTCGAAATACAGCGCTGGTGTTAGAGCACGAATACTTTGTCTTTAAGCTCTGCTTTTATCTGTGTATTTAATTGTCCTTCATATTCCTTTGAAATTGAATGAGGTTTGAAAAGATTCATTGTTCACGGTGAGGATAATGATCATGTGGAAAAGAAAAGGGTACCAATTTCAAGTTAGATACATGTAGTTATAAATAAATTGGGATTACAACCACCATTCAATCAAGTGAAGTGAAGACAAAAATCGTCTTGAGATGATTTTGCACCATCGAGTAGTTCTTGATCAGGAACTGGAGCACGTCAAACGAGATTTTTTGCATGATGTATAGTCCAAAGAGCTGGAAGTACATATGTCAACCAGGAGAATATTTGAGCTTTATAAGACAAAAATGTGATTACAATCAAAGCTAGCTTTTCTTTAGGGAAAAGATAAAGTGAATTGAATTTTAGCACAAAATTAATACATGACAAGTACAGCCCAAGACCAGAAACTGCCTTACGAAAATGAATGGAACAAACTTCAGCAAAGTCTCTGAAATCTTCGTTCAACGGACCATGTGTCCTACGAAAAGAAGTGATGTGATACTGAAGGAAGATAAAAGAAATCCCGCATATATTTCAATAACTTATTTAGCTAGCTTGGCGTGTATACCAAAATCTATGAACTTCTACTTCAGAGGGACAAATGAGCTGCAGTGCACTAATCCGGAGAGCAATAAATGTAACTGAATAACGTAAGCAAAGAGAAAGTTTTTTAACGATAGTAATTGCAAAACATAAATGATGTTAGACTATTTCTATTCAAATCTATCTTTACTGTCGCTTCCTGCGAACGATAACTGTCAAAATTCGAAGTAGGGATTAATCGAGCGATTCCTATCACGTTGTAAGACGCATGTCCAGAGTTATTCACATTTCCAATGTGTCCACCAGGTGGCATGTCAAGGTAATGAATCTATCGATGTAGAAGTATTTGCAAGCATATTTCTCTTTTGGAAACACTTGTTTCGCTGGGTTACATTTCATTAGACAGCTGAATTCATAAGGTATTTCTTCATTGCATCTTCATAGAGAAAACTTCATCTCTCAATTATTTTCATAGTCCTAGTGAACAATGAAAACATCTCTAAACCCCAGTGGAGGAAGAAGATTTTTGTCTTCGAAATTATTATTTTCCAAACTGCTTCACTTTTCAAGTCTGAAAACTGCAAGTTCTTTCAACATTTCTTTAAACTGCCTCTCAACACCTCGATCCGTCCCTGATTTGTCTTGAAGCATTCGAACTAAAGTCTGGAGCAAGACAGATGACCGACCTAGGTGGGTTACATGTGGGTATTATTCGTTTCAATTACGCATTTTAACCCGGTTAAATCACTGAAACAATGTGGGTATTATTAGATGAGCGTAATTCAATTACGAACAACAATGTGAATTGTTTATTTTCTTCATTGAGAATGATTGCTCATGATGAATGCGTTCTCGTTGCACTAATTCATCCAATGAAGGGTGTTTATTTACCTTTGCGATGTAGACCGTTATTGATGTGTTTGTTTGGTGTTAGCGATGTTTTAAGTACTTTTGTATTGGCCGTCTATCGATTGATTTCAACTGCTTGCGGCTTCGAGAGGACTTCCGATGGTTTTCAAGGCATTACAGAATCCACTACAGGATTGCAGAGTTTATAATGAAGCGCTGTAATTAGATCGTCGTTAGCGATCATTGCACAAACACGAGATCAATTGAATTGAGCGACCTATATTGGTAACTCTGATAATATCTATTACGATGAAAATCTAAATTTCAGAAGTCACTGCATTATGTTTCCAATAAATTGGACGCACTGGTGTAAATGCTTGGGAATTTGCGAACTGTCCTGGATGAGAGTAACGTTTAATATTTAGTACGCACAAACAGAGACACGCCTACGATTTGGAATTATTTTCTGGGGCTGGTATGCTTTTATTCATGAAGTTTCTTTGATAGAAAAAATAATCATCAAAATAATTGCGAAAGTATATAGTACCCATAAAAGGGTTGATTTCTTTTAAAAAATCAGACTCATAAGTCTGATAAGTCTGTTTATCTCACGGACGGGTTATGATGGGTTGGTTTTCCGGGTTTCATTCCATGTTCTGTGTTTTTGATCCTCACAAGAATCATTTTCACGACGTTTCGGCAAAGTCTCAATTGCCATCTTCGGATGATGTATAAGTCCAAAACCAGACTACACCAGAGGATGGCAAATGAGACTTTGCCGAAACGTCGTGAAAATGATCCCTGTCAGAATCAAAAACACAGAACACGTAATGAAACCTGGACGTTGATAATATATACAAATACTTTTATTATGTCTGTGTGTCTGACGAATTCCATACAATTCATGTTGTCAAGAGAATAGTAAAATATTAATATTATTATTCACATCATTATTACCTAGGAATTGTACTATCGGTTGGTAGTAATGATGCTAATCTTTCTTCCTTTTATTTTCTCGCGTGATGCTTTTTGACTTTCTTTCGTTTTCCATAGTCATTTTTTAAATATTTCTTTCTTTCATATTGTATCCATTAAACTCTTTTGCAAATTGCAAATAGTTGCTGATATTTATTTTTTTTCTGTTTTACTATTTATTTAAATGATCCAATTGATCTGTTTATTTTATAATTTCATCAAAACTTCATGATCTTGCTGTAAACATCTAATAACATGTCAATCGTTCTGTCGTCTATGGTTATGTATTTTCTTATGCTATTTTCAAAATTTTATAGTACAGGAATATCAATTAAGTTCATTCTGTGGTAATTCGTCATTTATACTGTTATAAAACCCTACTTCATTTATATGTTTATTATAAGGCTGGCAACAGCCTTATAATAAACATATAGATATACTGAGTTTAATATTTTGTGGGGTTCCCTTCTTTCTTTCGCATATTACTCAATATATTCAGAAGCATTTTCTTCCAGTACTTCTTTCCTTTATATTTGTTGTAAACATTCATGATTTTTGGGAAAGGAAGTTTTTGGCTTTCTTTCCCAAAAATTAATCACTCCTAAAAAATATAACCCCTTCAATACATTCATGATTTTATTTTATCAAATATCTTCAAATGAAATATATAATCATTTTTCTTCACAATTTTTGTCAGGTCTATTTGTCAATTAATAGATTCATTAGGTTCTACTTATTTGAATTTCTCGTTGTATTTTTTTTCCATAACTTCATTGAATTGTTCATTATTTCAAGTAATATAATTTTTGTATAACAAATATAATTTTATTTTGTACAAGATTCGTAGTAATTTTTTATTTGAAACTGGTGCAACTAATAACTTCTGAACATTATATTTTGTATATTTATGGAACTTAAGAACCTTTTCATTTAATTTTTTGAAAACTAATATACCATCAATGTATGATAGAATTGGCCGATACTTGATGAAAATCCATGACGTAATCAAAAAACACTTCTTTGTGAGATTTTCACGAAACAGTTTTACAAAAACGCAACACGTGTTTCATCATGCAGTGGCTTCTTCGGGCGTATCTTCAGTTGTAAAGGCGTTCCTAGAAAAAAAAGTGTTTTCATTAAGTGATCGAGGATAAGTATTTTGTTTCTTCCTATAACTGTATAGGATTGATTGCTACGAATAACTGGTATTTTTCAATATTCAGTTTCAATATTTCGATTGACTATTCAAAAAAATCAATCCAAACCAAACAAAGGACTATCAAGTTATAAGGTTCAAGTAAAGAAGATATTAGTCTTGATATCTTCTTGATATATATACATTCCGTATAACGCCATACCTTGTATAGTGTAACCTTGATGAAAAAATGTCATTAAAAGTCTTAATCGACTCGATTGGCAGCGGTTGTCTGAAGTCTGTAAAATCTTAATCAATGCGTCTAAGAAGCATAAATAAAAACATCCCATAGACTCGTAAAGAAGCATCCTTCATTACTGATGATTCAATTTGCATTCAAAATGTTCTTAATACGCCAAGAAATGCCCATGAAGATGTGCAGCTGTGAGACTCACTAACGAACCATCAATACACAAGAAAGACGTTGATGACTCGAGTTAAGTTCATCTTAAATCCCTTTGTTATTCAATACTTGAGTTAGGTAAACACATGAGACTTATAGTACTCGGTTTATTTGAATAAAAACAAGTTTGTTTTTTGAAGGAATTGTGTGTATGTGTGTGTGTGTGTGTGAAGTGGTGTTTTTTATCCCTTAATTGCGATATTTAATTTCTTGAGCTCTTCAGTTCGTAGAACAGATGGCAAATCAACCTTTGATTTACTTAACTACTTCAAGTGTTTTTTTCCAATAATTCTGTTCTGAAACAAGTTGCTGCAACATTTTATGATTTTCGGATGACCATTTCAATAAGTTTGTTATATTTCAATTGGTTTCTTTAGCAACCCCCACATGAACCGCATTTGGATATCCTCAGGTCTACTTTTCATGGATGCCCTGACTCTGTTTATTCTACGGGCTACGAATATAGCAAACCTTTGTAATTTAATGCTTTCCTGCACTTCACTCAGATAAAAATGATCTAAGTCCTTTCCAGAAAAAAACCACCCCAATATGAACAAATGCTATCGTTATAATTTCCTTCAGATCGTTTTTGTACAACTTTTCTTACATTTTCATCAACTGACTTCATTCCCATGTTGGCGATTTCAACAAATAATAAAGTATCGAAAAAAATTGGAACATATTAGCTTCAAGTCTGTGTTGATATAAAAAGAACTCAAAACCTGAGTTCTCATGTTTCAAAAGAAATTCTTTCTTTCTTAACTGAAACGGCAATTAATTACCATGCACCGGCATCAAAAATGCTAAAAAGCTAATACTTCAGAGCTAGCACGTGAAAAAAATATCACATGCAAGATTCAAAGAATGAAGCAAACGATTCGTCAGATCTACTATATTCCTCAAAAGGTGTCAACTTCTTTTGTCGTTCCCTGTTCTAGTGGTTAAAGCTCTATAATGCTTCAGTGTATACTTCTGATGCGGTTATGAAATTAATTCAATGGGTCGAAATCTAAATCTGGACCATTTTTATTGATGAATTTCTAGATTTCTTTTCCATATATTGATCGATGAAGAGGGGAATGAGGAAGATAATCATATGCAGCGGGAAAGCTGCATATGATTATGCATATGACCAGCATTCTTTTAATATGTTACAAGGAAAATGATATTGTTTTCATTTCTAAGGTGGATGTTGATGAAAGGAACAATTAAAGAGGGAGTTGGGTATGAGGATTACCTTATTGCAGATTATTACAATGAGTTTGTGGAATCCCTTCACCTATTTAAATTGGTTTTGTTCCATAAATTCCAAGTCTCTCAACTGCTTCTTAATAGCCAAGAATAAATGCACTACCCACTTTTGAGTCATTTTCTACTTTCACACCTACAGTAGACAGTAAATATTCCGATCCACATCCTCCCCTGTAATCAACACTTCTTCCAAAGTAACGCGTTGATTCATTGTTTGAGATATTTTGTAACTCTGACAATACAACCCAGCTTTCTCACTCTAGATGACAAAGAGCGCCGTTCAAATTTATACTTCATCATCTTGTTTAATAGTCTAAAGGAAATCGTGATACGATACTTCATTTCGGTGTACAATGCTGGCCCACAACATCACCGGACAATCTTTATATCGTTGAAAGGCGGCTGTGACAGATCGAACAAATATTATTGATACAGACAGCTGTGACATCCTCACAAAGGAGCATCGTCCGACGAATTTAATTGACGTACGAACAAAGAGGGTTTGAGTAATTGGACGTTAAATTGTGGAAATCGGCGGGTTGTTTTCATATTTGCGATGAAACCACTGACGAAACTGAGTTTGGTAGTTTCATGATAATTGTTGTTTTACTCAACAAATTTTGGCAAAAGGGTATTGGACCAACACTGAGATTTTTTGGGAGTAGAACATTCTTGATTATTTATTACTATTGATAAATTTGAGTCTTAATTTACCAGAAAAAAGTCCGGTTTATAGGAAATATCTTTGTATATAGTTTAGTTTCACCAATTTTAGCATTTGCATATCTGAGCTTGACATTCTAAAAGCAAGTAGTCCGCAGTGAAAATGACACTCTGCAATCTAACTGTTCAAGCTGACATCTCTCACATCTGATTCTGAGTGACTGGGTACACATTATTTAAAGTTTCCATTCTTGATCTAATAAGTTCCTGAAGAGACCTACTTTTATGGACACCATCAAAACTCAGCTTGAATAAAGATTGTACAGTTGTACATGATACTCCATTGAACGGATTTGGATTGAATGGAGTTCACAAAAAATTTCGACATGGCAGAGAAATATTGGTTTCCATTTTCACTAAGACTTCAGCTTTCTTATGGTATTTATTCCTTGATGATCCTAGGAATTTCAAAACTTTCAGAGCCGCCTGACTGCCTAGTGATGAAGTGACTTTTGTTTCCTTTGAGTGAGTCCTAGAAGACATATTTTTATCAATTAAAAAAGTACAGACTAAAGTCTAAAGGATAATATCATTTTCACTACTTTCGCAAACCTAAAAAAAATTATTCAGGCAAAGGAGTTCCATTTATCAACTGATACAAAAAAAGAGGTGGAAACTATAAAGACCACTGGAAAATTAAAAGACCAACAACTCATTTGCAAAATAATTTCGTCACTTTTTGTCAAGGGGGGTTCACCAATACATGAATTGGATGTCATTTATAAGTTTTCCAAACCCGTTCCTTTATTTAGGAACAATCCAGTTTTTCAGAGAGTTTGGGTGATGTCAGAATCCCTTTTCCGCATGTTGAACTGAATAATAGTTGGGAACTTTGGAAACTATCAAGATGCGTCTCCGGACTGCTTTCTGTTCTCATCCCATAATCCTAATCATGGATTGAAAGGCATTCTATCTAATTAACCAACAGTGAAGCCCTTGGTTGGAAAAAATCTTCACAGCTAACTCTCGAAACTAAATCATGCATTGTAACATCTCCCAAGCTAAGTTTGTTATATTTTCAGGCATCACAAAGAGTTTCATAAACTATAAACTTCTGACTGAAGCGTAATATATTTCTCGAGTCTTATTGCTTGTAATACATACTAGTCCGAGTTTTCATAGATTTTTTCGGTAAATTATCCATTTTACAGTAGTTTTATCTTGCTGCATAACCCCAACTTCTTCGTGTTCGTTACTAATGGAATCACAATCGATTAGTAATATCCCAATATTTTTGAATATTGCAGTTTTTCTTATTTCATATGTATGTTGCGATTTTTTCCTGGGTTTCCATTTTTCATCATGAAACAATAATGGCTGCAATCGTTTCAAAATAGCAGTTTATTTCATAATTATGTGTCAAGCTCTAAAGAATCTCATAGTCCTATTTTGCCTGGAGTATGAGTCACCTGATCCTGACTGTTGTTTCAATGAAGGCCATATTTCCAACAGCGTACATTCGGCCTTATAGCCAGACGTTCCCAACCTATTATTACGGATATTATAAGATGACTAAACACTACCTGTCAGTAATATTTCCACGTGCTGCAATTTCACTTTCATTTAATTTCAGTTTCTGCCATCGCATCGCCTGTACATATCGCAGGGAATGATTTATTTGCGACGTTGCTATTCTTTGTGAAGTCTGTAAAAATGCTTCTATCGAAAACGATCACAATGAAGAGAATGCATTCAAAGCGTTCAGCTGGAAGTAGCGAATGTTTGTTTTCTCGATTAAGATTTATACACACATTTCTGGTGATTTACAATCCGACAACCACCTTTCATGGGAAGAATAAACTTAAGAACTTGCTAGTTTTACTTTGTTTGTTAGAATTTACTACCCTGGTTTCAAAGTACTCGTTCGAGAAAGTTTGTTTACCAGGAAGTCCAGTGGCACTTTTCTTATCGCCAGAAAGTTTAGTGTAGTGTACTTTACATATGCGGCCAAGTTTATTCCACAAACTGCAGTAAATTTAATATCTTTCGAAAGCCACGATAGAGATACAGCGTCACTTGTCTGTTGTCAACAAGTAAAAAGTATCGCATATGTGACACTCACCATCACATGTGTTTATGTTAATTGCATTCGAATGTGTTCTTAATCTTGATTAGTTTATTCAAAGACATGCAGTAGTTTTTATAAATATACTTGGCGTGAAATGTCATGCATAAAGAGGATGGGAAAACTTGTGAACATTTAGCTCATATTAATAATGCCACATAATCAATGAGAAACTCCCAAAATGGATCTCAGTCTTATCTTAGTTTTGAGAAAGTATTCTATGAGATTTTTGAGAGAATCTCTTTGAGCCAAACCAAAACTAAGTAGCCGTTGTAAAACTACCTACTGAAATCAAAGCTGAAGAAACTGGTTTTCAAGAACTTAACAGGTTGAGTAGAGCATTGAAAGTCTTTTGAGAAACATGTCAAATTTCGTACAATTTAGGCTTCTGTCGGAATTCAACTGAATCATTAAGAAACAAAAACAAAAAGTTTTATTAGCAATTTCTCGAAAATTCATTATCCACGTGGTGAAAACTGTTCGTTGAATATCAAAGATCGTGGAGAAAAAAAATTAGTTAAAAAAATTTTTCAAAGCACCAATACGAACAATATTATTGAATTTCTCACAGAATGTAACATTTTATTCAAAGTGTAATGTAAACAACTCCATATTTTGAATATATTTCATATGTCTGAAGCTAATGCGGTTTTTTATAAATAAAAAAATACTCCGTTTGATCCCAGTCCTAAAAATGTACACTTTAAACAATGTGTCGAATGATATGAAATTTAAGTCTCAATTCATTGTTTCGTCTAAATTTAAATTACTATTCATGTAAAATAGTTAGAGAATATTGAAAAACAAAAGATTACTATTATAATAATCACAAGAAACAAATAGTAATTTTGTAAATTAACAAAAATCAAAATTGATTAATAAAGCAGAAATATTGGTAAAAATAACAATACCCAATTTTTTGTTGAAAATTATTACAATTTTATATTTGATCGCTTTTTAAATTATGATAAACTTATTCTTCAATCCTACTTATTCCTAATAATTTTCGATACGTTCAAAAATAACGTAATTTATTCTTGGACAAATCACGTTAACGACTAAAAAAAATTAATAATTTTTCGCTTTAACTTCTACAAAATTGCAGAAAGGAGACATAGTTTCATATTTTTTTCCTTTCAGTATCGACTTTAAACTTTAGATAACTCCAAATCTCAAATTTTTTTTGTCGAAATTACGATTTCAAATAGAAAATTTCATCTCATATTTTGATGGCATATCCATTATTGACAAATATTTCAGTGGACATCTTCGAGAATGAAATTATAAAGAAAACTACTAACACCCAGAAACAGTAAATCACATTCCACCATCTCACAAAGAAATCTTTTTTCTCTGTATGCCTTTCATTCAGCAATATCCTAACCATCAATTACTTTGTTACAGTGTTGGGAGAATTGCGAACTGCTCCAATCAAATTTCCAAGTGTGGGGAGCCATGTGCGAGGAGAAGGAAATATGCGTGAGTATCTTTTTATTGCCTTAACAATCCCATTAATCACGAGCAACATATCGAACAGTCGGAGATACGATTTGGTCTGATTGAAAGGCGTGAACGAAAGTGTGGGAGTGACTGGTGGAACGCCGGACGGTATCTTTTGAAGAGAAGTCCTTTTGTAAAACCACGTCGAAACGTTTCGTCATTCTCAAGGCTGCGTTCAACTGAGGCTCGTTTTCTGTAATAGTAATCATAATTGTCGTTATTGTTATCACTAAAAAAGTTTGTTTCTGAATGACTTATACTTATCTCTTAGAAAAAAATAATAATTTGGTGAATAGGCTAGTCATCATCTCAAATATGAGTGGATGAATTTATAAATTCATTTACCTAACTATTTGCAATGATTCACATAACAGTACCATATAAAACCTCTCACTTAATAATAATGATTCGACCAAAAACTATATCACGCCGGCCATGCCATATAAAGACACTGCCGAAGTTCGGTAACTATTTAGTTTTTATGATGATCGAATTCCCTTCGTATATTATATACCTTCTTGCTCTTTTCTGTATAAATGCTGTTTCCATAACGATGCCATAGAGGTTATTGTTCTTAATTTCCTATACAGCTGAGGACCAGTATAGACAAATTAATTTCAATCAGAAAGCGGTAGGTGCGCTACTATTACAGCTCAGTTGTTCAATGGACAACATTGGGGTAACCATTTTAACCAAAAATACGTAACTTAAATAATGAGAAAAAATGTTTTCAATGTGACAATTATAAATAACCCGAGTTTGTTGTTCAAACCTGTTTTGCAGGTCAAGGTTCGTTTTTTTAAGCAAGTTGTAACGGTCCGTATTACTCTGATCAAAACTGAGATGAGGTCCACGAAGTTCACGCACAACATCCTGAGAAGCTAAACGTGTGTGGACCATTTTTACTAGCAGGAAATCTAACAACATACGACCGTTACCATGAAAATGTGATGACATGTCAACAGTATTCTTCGGCTCATTCAAACCTTCAAGTATTAACTATTTTTTCCTCGACTAACCAAGATTTCTACACACTCATTATCATTCACTTGTTCCTGGTCATAAATTGTTATCAGTTGCAAAGGGCAGTTTTTCATCGGAAAGCAATCGAATAGGCTTTGTATCTAAATATTTCAGATGTGGACGCCATTCAGTTTGAAAGAAAAATATTATGAAACTACCTAGATAACTGAGGAGACCTGATATTGTTAATGACAAAATTATGTGTGTATCATACACCCCTCGTATCATACAATGGTCCTTCGAGCCGGATCTAGAGTGACTATAAAAACAAATTCTAACACCACACCACGACTGAGATTCGTTACCGTCCGAACATAACATCGACATACTGCGTACATTGTGCTGTTTCACATAATGGAGCATTCACACCATCTCTAATGAGGAATTGTCATGCAATGGAACGTCAATGTTTGAATTATCGATTTTGCGGCATCATCGTGATTGGGTATTGAAAATTCCTTTAAATACGTGATCGTCCGTGTTTGCTGTTTCAGTGCTTTGGATTAAATGCGTTCTATTTTGTTCGCGGTGAATTTTTAGGTTCGATAAACAATGGATTAGTGCTGGAAAATAACATATGTGTACAAATATTATATTTGATGTGAACAGTTTGTGTTCATATATTTCCATAATCATTTGTTGAATGGATGGGAGATGTAAAAATAATCGCTTGGGAATAATTCTCATTTCGAAGCCTATAACAACATAAACAGAATCCTTTAACTTCACGAAGTTACAAATTGAAATGCAATAATAATCCTGATGAGAAAATAAAAATTTTCAATTAAAATATTCACTTCAAACTTTTCAGGTTAAGTGGAAAAATGGTTTTGTGTCCAACTTTCTCCACTAGGAGGTTTATTTTTGGTGGAAAATAATAAGAACCATTCTCCACTCCTTTAATTCATCACATTTCATTTCACGTACTGCGCATTGATATCAATTATAAATTAATGAATCCAGACAGAACTAGTGCAAGAAAACCAAATATTAGATTGGAAGATATCTGATTTTTATTCCACAACGAATGTTTGAAATACAAACTTAATAGTGAAAAGTATCTTCTGTATAATTCAGTATTCATATAAAAGTATTTGTTTCGAAATAATTTTTCTTTCGTGTAATTCAATGTTTATATGAAAGTAGCTGTTTCAGGAGGACTTTCTATCAGTTTGT
>WOGN01001538.1:0-19003 GCA_015342105.1 Leptinotarsa texana
TCTAAGTGGCCTTCTGTTGTGGAGATCTGCTTCATGCAGTCGATTTCTGACAGTATCACGACCAATGGTTACCTGGTGCGTCTGCTGCAACACGTTAACCAACTCAGGTGCTGTGATTGTCGGTTGTCTTCTTGCGGTTAAGACCAAAAATCGGTCTTGAACTGCAGTTGTAGCGCGTCCTCGCCCTGGATGTTGTTCGGCTGGACTGCCAGTTTCACGGAAACGCCGCCACAATCGACTGATAACACTTTGGGAGACCCCCAAACGAAGAGCTACATCATTTTGTCGCATGCCACCTTGAAGAAGCCCTACAGCTCTATTCATCTCAGCCAATGGTAAGTGATGGCGTTCCATGTTAAAGCACAATATTTCCAGTTTAATTGCTGAGCAAGAACTGCATAGAATGTACAAACTCGACACTTTCAGATTATTCATTTTAGCCGAAAACCTACAGTTTGTAAAAAACTTGATAAAAGATTAGTTACTGTTTTTGCAGGCTTTGTTCAACCCATAGAAATCTACAAGGTGGTCGAGTGTACCAATTTAATCGAAATTGAACGACCTCATGCATTTATTTTTGTTATAAGTATGTTATAAGTATATAGTATGTTATAAAAATATCCTGACTTTTGTTCAGTGGTGACAATGTGGATACGCTAATTTGAATAAACTGCAATGCTTATATAGGTATGCTTATGAATTTTCAAGAAATCCAAATGATTGAAATTAATTAATGCCAAGGATAAAGTGGAGATAAAAATGATTTGAAGTTATCAAACCATTCCTTAGGAGGCAACTACAAGTTCCCGAATCTATAAGATATGGAAATGTTGTATTATGCAAGCAAGGTTTGAAAACTCAATCATTTTGGAATCCTTGGAAATTCATCAGTATAAACATTTCGAAAGTAACCTGCTAAATCAGCAAATCTATCATGTCTACTCGCCAGTTCCCAGATTAAACAAAATTTAGGTATAGTTCAAGTAAACGATATAGCGCTTGATTAGAGGTTTCCATATGCTACGTATATCTATGCTAGCTTGACCAAATGCGTTGTTGGACAACATATACGCGGGAAGAGGTAAGAGGGGATAGGTAAAAGCAATCAAACGACCTAGACATAGTCAGATCTCGGAGGAGTAAATCCAGTTATCACTCGAAGACGATTGTGGATACTAACAAACGAAACATCGTGACATAACTTGGTTTGAAATCTTTTAATTTTAATTTTTTAATTTTTTGTTAATAATATTTTTAATGTTTTCATTTTCAGCTTTTATTAATATTTTAATTTTATTTGTTTGGTTGTTGTTTGTATGTTATTTCCTTGTAATTTCAGTTTTTTTGTTTAATAAAATTGTTATTTTCGGTTAATCTTTTTAATTTTTTTCAGGGTTGTCAAATCATTTCATATTATATTAGACAATAGAAGTCCGAACTGATGAAATACACCACGAAACATTGTCAATCACCTTCAAACAAATATCCACCATTGTAATATCCTATATTACAATGGTGTTCTGAGGTCTATTACAACCAAAACTAATTCATATATAAAATTACGGAAAGATCAAAAAAATATTCATTTACAGCACGAGTATGAAGTATATAAAAACAAATTAAGTAAGGATAAATGAGGATGAATTGAAAAATATGTAATGAACAAATGGACGACAACATATCAATCAATATATGACAGAAGAGAAATTAGCGAACCTTCAGAGATTCACGACAATATTCCTTTGTTGAACCACAAAATGTATTTGTTTGCACCAATAGACGATGAAATTGACAAAAGTTTTGTTCGTTTTAGTGTTGGATTTTTGTAGCTTCATATTTCGTTAAATATGTAATTCTATTATGTAGTGGTACATACTGATCGATAAATGATTTTGTACTTTAGACACTGATGCTCTTAATTTTTTTTCTAAATTCTAATTTTTTGCTTTTTTCAGATTATTACTATATGATGCCGTTAGGCGATTTTTTCCTAATTTGTCTCAACGAATTCAAATTGAACCAAAGCGTTGCCGAAACAACCCGAGAAGTTAACCAGCCATTTGGCAATGATGTGTTAAAGAAGGCAATGTTCGACATTGGTTTGCGAAATTTCGTTCCAGAGATTTTAGCTTCGAAGATGAGCCCCGAAGTGGTCTACCTACAGTAATCCAGGACGAGGATTTGAGGACCCAGGTGGTGACTGACCCATCACAAACGATGCGTGGGATGGCGGAAGAACTGGACGGCAGCTCCCATGCGGTTTTTGATGGTTTGAAACCTATTGGAAAGGTCAAAAACCTCGAAAAGTGGGGACCCCACAATTTGAACGATCGACAGAAATTGTCACGTTTCGAAGTCTGTTCTTTGCTTTTGTGCAACCAAAACGATCCTTTTTTTAATCGGATTGTCACGTGTGATGAAATGTGAATCCTCTACAAGGTCTGATCCTGCTCGACGATAACGCCAGTTCGCACGTTTCAGAAATTACCGTCTGAAAATTAAACAAATTGAGCGTTCAGTGGCAGTGAGAATGTTCTGTGCAGCATTGAGTTGTAGGCTGCTAATTTATGACTGTCTGGAGGGAAAGAATCGCTTGGGATTATGATGTCTGTATAGAATATTTTCAGAAAACCTTGCTATACAGACATCACCATCCCAAGCGATTCTTTTCATCCAGACAGTCATAAATTAGCAGCCTACAATTCAATGTTGCACAGAGCATTCTCACTGCCTTTGCTGCTAACAATCTAGCTAGAAAAATTAATATAATTACACAGATAGGCCAAAATTGCTTTCGTGTTTAATTTGTTTCAATGTTTTACTTGTGAACACGTCGAATATGTGATTTGTTTTGACCCGAAATATTTAGGTAAAATTCATTTAATTTTTGCATTTTTTGCAAAAAGTAATATTGGAAGTTATAAAAAATTCATTGTGAGATTTTTTATTAAGTTAAAATGGATTTCCATCAAGTTTCGGTCAGTTTTATCATATAAATAATGTTCGTATTTTAACGCTCTATATTTTCTGAATTAGTGAACCGATTTTCAAAAGCAAATCAGCAGTGGATACTAGGTCAAATGATTTTTCTAATAAGAAATTTGTATCCTATTTTCATTAAAGAAATAGGGGTCAAACCTCGCTCAGTCATCTTCGCTCAAAGGCTTGAAGATTTTGCAACGATTCTCAAATAGAAATTTGTACCCCTTATAAAGCAAACTTGTCGTGTATGTGGATTTTAGTGAAGAGTTTTTCCTACTCATTTATACTTTCAAATAAAGAAGGGGTGATTTATGTTTGAATGGCATTTCGGTTATCTATCCAAAACTTAATTTTTGAAAACTGAATTGGCTGTTTCGACTACCAGTTTTATATTTGTTTAAAGAATTTGCAAACAAACGATGAATCTAATTTGAAGAAACGATCGTTGTCAAAGCTTGGGTTTGAAATTGACTGCCTCGTTTATCTTTGATAATCGATAAGAGAGTATTTTATCGATCCCATAGGTGCCATCTTACATTCAGGCTTCTTCTTTTCAAGACAGTGGAGTCAGGTTCGGGCTAGCAGAGCTCTGAAATAACATGCTATTTCAAAGGAGCATACAAATAATTTTGAAAATTCAGAATTTTCCCATTTGACATTGTCAATAAAATTTCAATAACGTTTGTTTTTGAACCGTTTTATATTTTATTCTCACGTCAGTCTCTTTTCCATATTTATATTTTCACGAGATGTACATCTTGTTATTGTAGTTGGCCTGAAGAATTTGCCAGATATACTGAAAGCTTGACAAATTTAGACCAAAGATTTTATTGTAACAGCCCAGCTGTATCTTAAACAAAAAAAACTGTATTTGTGGTTCAGCCTAGCACCATTGGCTTTTGGGAGGTCGAAACAGCGCAGTCTGGTGTTGAATAATGGATGTTTTGTCTTTTTGGGCTTTGGTTTCGAATATTAATTATATTATTTGAAAATCCAACTTTCACATTCAGTTTTTTTTTAAATTTTGAAATATGGCAGTGAAGTGTCTAGGTATATACAAGTTTTTTACACATATTGATTGAAAATTGGTTCCCAGGAAAAGTTTGCCAAATACCGTACAACTAATTTTTATAATGATATATTTTTCAGATAGCGGCAGACTTGTTTGCCCAAATTGTTCGAAACTCTATAAAAATTATAACAGCCTGAATACTCATCTAGCGCTTGATTGTGGTAAATCCAAATATCTGTGTAAAATTTGTGGTGCCGCTAGGAAGAGAAAATTCGACATGAAAAAACATCATTTTGCTAAACATCCCGATTTAGAATTCCCCGAAAAGTAGGAGTAATTTGGATAGAAAATCGTGACTGATGTACCTGACTCTAATAGTTGATAAGTTGTTTTATAAAGCACTCTCAAATTCCTCCGCGACGTATGAAATACGATAAAGTGACTTTGTAAATTATCAGGTGTCAAATGAAACAATTTCGAACAGATTATATATCAAACATATATAATAAATTTATTTTCAAAAACATATTTGTTTGTACTTGGCAGTAAAAATTTATCTTTTCTAGATCTTACAGTTCTAGGCCTACAGTTGTTTTTTACTACGAAAAAGCTACTACGATAGCGAAACATATGTCATTTTTGAAAATGGAGTTTGTGAATATCAAATCGTTAGGTGTAGTTTGTGAAATTCTGACAGCTTTTTGCAACTTAGCGAAAGACTGCGTATTTTCCATCAAGGCAACGTGGCCTAGAACTGTAGGATTGAAACCTTTGTTACTGACTATTTTTGAACGGTTATGTCTGATATTACCGTTACCAGTTTCCATGATGGTATGTAACAGTTTGTCATACATTTCTGCCAGACGGTTCAAAACACGAATAGTGGTCTTTGCAGAATTTCCATGTTCGTTGTACCAAACCCACTATTTCAATCTGCTCTTGAATTGTATAAACCAATTTTCATAAAACAAAAGATAATGGATGGAAAGTTCGATTAGGACAAAAATAAATGATTCGATGAAAAAACTAGTCACTATTTTAGAATGATTTTGATATCAAAATCCACAATTTCAGCTCTAGTTGATAAAATTCAGTACCATATTCTGTACGAGTATTTAAACAAGAATGTTTCCACTGTGTGAGTTCCCATTTCTGTCATTATCATTCAGTCTCAGCCAGTCGTTGCTTACATTTCGAAATATTTCTTTCGTCCGCGAAGATATATATTTTCAATATATTAATGACTCGGATATGAAAGTGCTGAATATTGAATTAACCATTTTCACAACTGTATAGCCAAACCTACATCTCCTATTTAGGAGATTTGGGAATATGCTTCCGTTTAGTACTTCTTTTATTGGGGTGGAAACTAAGTATTAAATGAAAAAAAAATCATTGATGAGTTCTCGAGAACAATTATCAATTCAATAACAACAATATTTTCACAAACTCGAGGAAAAATCAAGAAAATAACTCGCCGTTACCATAATTTATTCGTGTACTAAACATGTTAGAATACGAAACAGTGCTAATAACATTTTTTCTATATTTTGGTCTTTCAGTCTTTATTACTGATACGTTAGTGTTAACATAATCTTGATACAGGAACATGATTATAATAAGTTTCCGATTGTGGTTTTCAGTTGCGATGAACAAATCACTGCAAATAATGCTTATGACAATTTCCCTTACGAAAACGTCATCTAGGGGTTCGACATAATACTCAAACCAGAAATTTCAAAGATAAATCATGGTCCCAACGGATCACGTTTTCATAAAACGAGTTACTATCCCTAGTTCTGGTTTTCTTCCTTCTGCGTCTTTATTTAGAATAGAAGAGTTATCGTATGCTATGGATGCTGGTTGCAACAGTTCTGAGCTCTGGTATCATCTAATTGCCAGCTTACAGTAAAGCGATTTTAATTTCGGTGTACCCTGTTGATCTTATCAGTGGCGTTTTCTTCAGGGGAGTTGTCACTGCTAGTTTTTCCTTAGGAGTTTTCTAATAAAAAACGAAAGAAATCAGACATTTCTCCTATGATCTGACTGAAATAAAGTGTGGTTTTGGATCATGAATAATTGTAAACCAACTAACAGTACTTATACTTTCAACTTTGGTCATTAAATTTTTTAATCCCATAAATAGAACACATTAATTATTATCAGGATCCGAACACAGGCGAGTATTTAGGTGCAGCAACTAATACATATAACCCACTACCTATTTAGGTAAATATCAAACTATTCCATTTGGGGTGCTAGGAATCGCACGTTTGAAGATAAGACCCCGTTAATTCCTAGCTAACACAAGTTTAAACTTCTGCGGGTTGTTGTTCATAGGAGACGACAAGTGAAAGTTAAATCCTGAGTTTTACAGTTGAATGGCTACATTTTTCATTAAATTGTCATAAAGTAAAACGATGAAAAAAAGAAACTATTTCAACATCATTTTCCGTAACGGTTGTGGTGAGTTTATTAATTTGAGATCTAAAGTTTAACAGATTAGGTTGAAGTCTGTTTTCTAAATTTGAATTTAAACACTGAAGAAGGCAGAACATTATCACTGAAACTTTGGTAATAAAATTGGAAAAGAAAATATGGCAATATCTATTCTTCGAAATCTGCTGAGGGGGTTCAGAAAGAAAACAATTTAGTGATAGAAAAACTGTGTAATATATTCAATATTTTACAATTCTGAAGGCGGTGCGGATTTTTAGCAAATGAGAATCATTAAAATTTTCAATTTTTTTATAGGCTTTTGATATAGGTTACTGATTGAACAGAAATTTTTTTTAGAAGAATAGAGTGTGTTTCATAAGTGAAAGCTGATTTTGAAAGGCGATAATCCTTGGATCAATTCTCCATATGAATATAGGTCCGATTCGCCACTGTCCTTTTTCCAAATGAATATTATTTTTGTTGCTGCCCTCTTTCTTGTGATAAATATTATATCTTGCCTTTTTTTCGTCCGGTGAACGATTTTTGAAGTCGAAAATAAAATGCATCCATTTGTTGTGCTAATAGTCTTGTTGTCAACATAAATAATTTTGACACTTCTCTAGCTACGTTGTTTATCAAAAGTAGACATGCATTACTTGTATGTGCTTGCTGACGGGAACGCATATATGAAGCCTATGTTCATATTAAGTATTCTTCTTAATATGTATAGTATTCTTCTTAAAATCGTCCAAGGATTATCATCCTTCAAGATCAGCATTCAATTATGAAACACCCTGTATATTGAAATTTCACAGTAACTGAAGTTACTGGGGCGAACTTAAAGTTTTCCATTTCTACATAAGTTTGATGGTCTCTATTGATTTTTTTAGAGCATCGAAAGTGAAAATACCCAAAAGGCTTAATGGAAAACACACTTATCATTCAGTTATTTTTCCACGTCCATGATGTATGCCGTAGCAATTCGAAGCCCATTTTATGCAATTTTGCCATCTTTTTAATTCATTTGTGATAATGTGCATTGTCTTGATGAAGCAGCAGTTTCTTTTTCTTCAAATGGGGTCGTTTTTCCAAGAATTCCATTTTCAAACGTCTAATAACGCTAAATAATATTCACTGTTGATACTATTTCCTTTCTCAAGATAGTCGATGAATATTGCACAACGCGCATCCCAAAATATCGAGGCCATAACCTTTTCAGCCGATTGTGGTACTTTCGGCAGCTTTTGACATGGATCACCAGTTGCTCTCCACTCAGATAACGATCGTCTTGATTCCGGAGAGAAGTGATGAATTCATGTTTCATCCATTGTCACATATCGACTCCAAAATTCCGGTTTGTTATGTTTAAAAATGGCCAAACACTGCTCAGAATCATCAAGAGGTTCTTGTTTTTGGTCAACAGTGAGCTCGCGCAGCACCCACTTTGAACAGAGTTTTCTTATAGTGAAATGCTCACGCAATATAAAGCCAACACGTTCTTTTGATATCTTCCCAATGTCAGCTACATTAGGCAACTTCACTTTCAGATCATTCAAAACGATTTTGTGGATTTTTTTATGATTTATGGCGTTTGTAACGGTTTAACTTTATGAATTCAGAAGAACCAGTAGAGCCGCTCTGTAGGTTCGTTATTTTATCAGCGTATTGCTGTAATGGTGGGTTGTATAGTAAGCAGGAGTAAATAAAACCGAAGAGATTTTCACGGTCAGGATTTAAAAACGATTTAGATTAGTATCTATCGTAAAGCCAACACAAAAGCAAGGTTCTAGCAAGGGATTGTTCGAAACCTAAAAACATCTATAGTCAAATTAGTCAATTCAATATTTTCATTTCCTATTCTTGAAATATCGGTAGAGAACTCCACAACACAAGTTTTCAGGTTTTTTGGACAAGAATAATAATCCTTTTTTTGTATCAAGATGGAGTAGTAGAAAGCCAAAAACTTTCTTTCCCAATAATAAGATCACCATGAAAGATTCACGTCGAGCACTGTCAGACCTTTTATTCATTTTTTGGTGGTAGAAAAAAGCTTCCAAGGCATATTTATCTGGTAACGGGAGAAATTCTTCGGAAAAGCTGTAGTTGCATCGTACTTGTCATTCTTTGAGATATGAGGAGACACTCTAGAAAGTACCAACGGAGAGCCGTAGCAAGTATACAAGAAAATATATCAAAAATGATGATACCCCGTGAGTAGAAGCCCTGATATTGTTGATATATTTTGAAGCGGTCTGAGAACTGAAATCTACAGTTCATTCCTAAAATTAGAGTTATAAGCATTTTCATTTTCTGTGTGCACCGAAGACAGCTGTTGGCGGGGGTAATAATTATCGAGTTTGATTGCAGTTAATCGAAAAGCATATTCTGGATAAATTAAGATTCAGGCAGTTACTTTTAACTGCTAATTTGTTCCCTCATTTTCAATTTACGTAAAGGTCTATCTGTGTCAGTTCAATACTTGAATCTTTTGATTCGATATTATTCCGAAGTAAGAGTTCTCCAGTAGTAATATCGTTATCAAAATGGCCTATAGCGGCGTATTAATATCTTTACTGTGAACGTTTTTTTGTATTAAGTATTGGTTCTTTAAACTTGATGTACATATATTTGCCTGCCATATTGCAAATAACATATGAAAATCAATTTTTGAGTTATTACGCAGTTGATAGGAAAGTTTGTAAATATTCCTTTCTATATATCAATTTTATATACATTTCAAGCTTGGAACTTCGTTGTTGACTTTTTGGTTATTTCTCCAACCCCTTCCTTGTTGAATCCATTCAACTGGCGCCCTAGGGCTTATTTTTTTCATCTATTTCGACTGTAAAAAAACATATTTTCCTTACCCACGTCCAGCCCCGACAATAATCGACTAGCCTGGGCCGAACTACTTTTTGGTAATTACATAAATACCAAGGTAGGTTATACGTTACTGTCTCATTTTTACGTCTACTGTGTTCTGCATCATCAGTGTCTCTACAACCACGTTTGAGGTCAGCAAACCTACGTTAATTGTTGTTTCTGATGGAGCAGAGTCCTTATAACATTTTTCAAACCATTGCTTCGCTTGAACGGTATTTTTTCCCATCAAGGAGCAGTGTGAATGTAAAACACGAAATTTTGTTTGATCCATTGCTTTGTGAATAACAGAAGTAGTGTCACTTTTATCATAATAACATACAAACTTATGAGTAAAATATCATGAAATTTCAACAGCTTTTTTTCAAAAGGTTAGTAGTACTAACTGAAAAATCGCTGACTGCACTAAGACTAGCGCCATCTATATATTAGTCCTCAGACTTTTCAGATCATGAATCAATGGGTATTCGGTTAATCAGACGATAATGATTTTCTGCCCCAGAATGTATTATGTGTGTGTTGAAATGTTTGTGCCTATGCACTTAAGCAACTTTTCAGTCGTCAGAATAGGCTTGAAACAACACCGGGCTGTTTTCAATCGACTATACGAGTAGGTAGATCATTAAGTCAATCAAAAATATGCGAGTATGCGATTGGCCTAGAAGTCATAAAAGGTAATTTCTCCAAATTGATCCCTTGTAAATATATTAGGTCTAGAAAAAATTGACAAAAATCTTCAGTAGTTGACTTAACTGATTTGCCAACAAAATCAGCATTTTTTCATGCGGTGGAAATTATTAGTGGTAGTAATAGTTAGGTTCTGTAGATGGAGGGTAATTTATCGACGGTGGAGGGTTTTTCATCACTTCGACATTTTTTACTAGCAGCTAATGTTACAGGTCCAGACTATGTTGAACACAACGGTATCTACTCTTGCGTCCAGTGCTATAAGAGCTATAAATTCAAAGGAAACATACGAAGACATTTGAAGTACGAGTGCGGCAAGGAGGCCACCTTCTCTTGTCATTTGTGTTCCTTCAAATGTAAAAGAGCGGATTATCTACGTTTTCATCTCAACTCGAAAAAGCACTCCCAAAATTTTATCCAGAATAAACGAATTGTGCTCGAATAACTTTGAATCATTCCTCGGGATCGAGTTTAGTTGAATAAAATTGAATACAATTGAATTGAATATTTCTCTTGAGTTCAGTAAACTTGATATCAGTTATTGAAACTGTTGATGAGGGAAAATAACATGCATCATCACATTTGATAATGTATACAGCAGCTGTAGACATTCACTATAATATTTGCTCCACCATTTTTATGTTGATTTCTAAACTGAATCATCGTTTTTATATGGATTTTGTTAGTACTAGCCCTGTTATAAACTACGTAGTTTCTTGGGATCGATACATTTGAATTGGGCTCACCAAAGAGTCCTCACTTGATTTTGTTATACATACCCAAGTATACTTTGATGTTTGACTTTTTCACTGACTCTTATCAAGTTTTCTGGATACCTGAACTAGAAAGTTAAATTTTTCAATTTTTTTCAACTAATTGTTTTCTTCCAATCCCTCTTTCGATTTACTTTCCTAATAACCCCAAATGGTGGAAAAATTCAAATAAGACGAAGAAAATTGAGCTGTTGTTCGTAAATTGTCCGTCCAAAATGAAATGCCTTATTGTTATTTGATGTCATGAATATTAAGATTTACCAACATTATCCGTCACAAATTTTTATGTGATCTAAGAAGAGAGCTCGAGAAAATGTAGTGATTTTATTTCAGAAAATCAAAACAAATTATTCTAAAGTCAATTTAACAAGTTATGAATGATATCAGAATATTTCATTTTGAATGAAGTGTCCCAAATTATGTAAGACACAATGCTTCAAAGTAATAATTGACGATATCAATGATTTTTTTCCCTAAAATCCAAAGTTTAAGATTCAACTTATGGATCAAATAGAGTATGATAAGGTAATTGGTAGTTTAATTATTGAGGTACCTATTTATTTTCTTCAAAACACTCATTCTTTAAATATTCTGGCAATTGACCCAACTTAGATCTGGAATTTCATTCAGGAGAGCAACTGTTTTTTCTACAATCTTATATTTGAGAATTGGTAATTCAATTCCTTTTTTTTCTCATATTCTTAAATAAAGATATAAAAGTAGGAAGACAAAAAGGTTTTTTCTCAAAAAACCGATCTATTCTTAAACCATACTACTTCCAACTTAGAAGAATCTCATTCAATCCATGTTGGGGAAAATGAACAGAAATTTAGTAAATGCTCCACTTCTAAAACCTCTCAAAATTCCAAATAAAGAGATTTGAAATTTACATGACATTTTTTGTAATGAGTAGGACTTTATTATTTGTAAATTATATTTTCCGTTATTTTTCTCAATGTTAATCATTAATGTTGTCAATTGTTAAAATTTCGTGAAAATATGTTAGTATTCGTTATTTTCTATTTGCAGATTACATAAATTACATTTTCAGTAGTTATACATTCACTGTTAAGATGAATGTGTATGTTTAGTTGTAGTTTTTATTTTTAGTGGTTATGGAATTAATATGTACTGCAGATTATACACTGTAATCTGAGAGATGAATCAGAAGATAAATTTTCTTTGTATTGTAATACATAATTTCATTACTTCGTGGAAACAGTATTGTGAATCTCTTGTTAGAAATAAGTTGTTTATTTTCATGTAAACGGTATAATTGCTGATTAGTTTACATTCAATCGTAAATAGTTTGATATTTGCCACAATCATTTTCAGTCATTGAAGTAATTTGCAGTACTTTTTTTGAATAAATATGTTATATTTATTGAAAACAAATACCTTCTACTCTAATTATTTACTTAATTTTAGTTAATTTTTTAAATTGTTGAACTTTATACTTTCTGAAATTACCAAATTTTAAGGTATTTTAACAATTCAGAAATATATTTAATTTTTTACTGAAATAATTTTTATTCGTTGTACTATGAAACGAGTTTATTTCAACAGTTTGGGACCATAAAGGACAAATATTTATTTGAATGAGGTGCTGAAATGAATGATGCAATCATTTTTTGAGGTGAAGGAAATTTTTTTACCAGGATTTGCAGACGTTCTTAATCTTTCTGCAACGAGTGGCAAACTTTAACAAATATGAATTGAAGGTGGAATCATTGTGAACTCTTTGGAGATTATCGATGTCATTATCTGTTTCGTCTGTTTTTTTGAAAATGTTAATGAAATGACACATTTTAGTTGCTTTCTACCAGGGAACATACTTCTGAAGTTCACATCTTGTGCGCGAATACAAAGAATGAGTTAATGATATTGAGCTGTTTACTTGAATATTGACTTCACGTCGATAATAGGTCCGCGATGTGGATCACAGGATGAAATTGATTCGTGGGTGAAGAAAACTAAGTAAGTAGTGACATGAAGATGTCATTAATGAAATCGATACGAAATTGAGACCAGTATGAAAGAGGATCCTGACGGTATTTTACTGTAAAATCAAGATTTGATTTTGATCGTCAAATGAAAAATCGTTTTCCGTCACTCTCCCCTTCTCTAGAAATTTACATAACTGCATGGAGGAAAATTCCTATTGTAGATATTTTCAAATAATATACTACCAACAAAAGGCGAATATATCTCATGTCGATCAAGCATATTTTCTGTTTCGAAAGGAAATACAGTTTATCGTAATAATGAACTAGAAGTCTAAATTTTTCGGTGATGTAGAGAAAAATTATAATTATTAGAAGCAGTGTGTGCGATTCTAATTTACAATAAATACAGATGTAGTAGCGGTATCACGGTAAGTAATCATATATCGATTCAAAATTGAATAGAACTAATACCTCTCATAGTTTGAATATACTTATGGTAATCCACAACCATCAATGTTGTTTAGCTACATTTCGAACAAAAAATGTGTATGAAAAACAATATATTGATTCCCATTAAATAGGTCAATTGTAAGTTTATTCTTTCAAGAATAATGAAAACAAATTAATGGCGTCAGTCAGGGGAGTGGTGGGTGAAAACAAGCAAAACCATATTTCCTCATTGAATCTAACTTCAACGTTACTTCAGTCTCATTCAAGTATATGTTTACCTAAACTATCCCAACCAGCAAAGTTGTTTTATGATTTCATGGTTCTGCAACAGTTTTATTTTATTGGTATTTTATAATTACTTCCAAAATGCTAATTGATTATAGGAGGCGATCCGTAAACACAATAGAGTTGTAGGCAATAAGTGTTTTAGAAATTTATCATAACAACGTTTATAAAATGAAATTAAAAAACCGTTATAAAATAGTCACGAAATTATCGTAGAAACGCGTTTACAACTAAGTTACTCATTTTCCTATAAGTAAATTGTTCTGTAGCAGTTTTATAGCACTTTTCTGCGAGCTTTTTATGATAGTTATTAAACTTTTTCAAGCTCATTCTATAACTGTTTCTTGTCACTTTAATAAAATTATTTTACTAGAATGCTTTCAAACAATATTTTATTGTCACTACCATATTGTTACTTTAATGATAATTTCCCAACTATTTTTTAGAGGATAATTTGTTGCTAGAAGTTGAAAAACGCAGAATTCAGAAGGAACATTAGATAATATTTATTTATACTATATGTGAGAAATCCTTTATTCATACAAGCACTTTTGTAAGAACCTATAGCTTTAAAAGTATTTCGATTCTGCCGCAATACCATCACTACTAGAACTAAGGGTTTTTTAACAGTTTTATGGGGGTAACATAGTAGCTAAAATACGTTGAAATGCTTGCTGCTGATACCAAATTATTTTATAGAACGATGCCATTTTATATGTTAGCAATCTGGAATACTGAAATTAGATGAGTTGCAAATATGAAATACCGCACATAGTGATATTTACAGCTGAGAAGTACATAGATATTATAACCTTATATTATTTAGAACAAAGTGAATTAAGTTTGCGACTAGAAAATTAACACGTCGATAGAGTGAATTTTTGTATATTTAATAATTTTTCCAGAAACATTTATAAATGAGTGGCGCGCTCAAATTTTGCTAATAATAGGCTATATATTTGTCAATAAAATTTCATTTGCAGTAAAAATATCAATCTTGGAAACCAAACAATGTCTTTAACAGTTTTATAAGTACAAAAGTGAAATATGAAAATGGCTTCAACCTTTCTATTTGTTAGTTTTCAGTTGGTGAAATATCTATTATATTTTCCTAGTTTCCAATACGAAATTACTTCTTGCGCCTTCAAGAAAACATTTTTACACTTTTTTATTTTATCATTATCGTTTTCGGCTGAATTATATTTAATAACGTCTTTACGAAACCACTTTTTGAGAGTATTTGACAAATTTTATAGTAACTGCCAAAATGTTTATATAACTGTTTTGTAGTGTTTGTAAAAGGCCTTACAAAATATTGATAAAGACTATAATTTTTCATTCATAGCTGTTTTATAAACACATTGAAAACATTTCTGAGAGGAATACAGTTTTATAATTTGTTTCTCCGAAACGTTTTCGCAACTATTATAAAATAAGAAATTGCTAGTTGGGATATCTTTCCAATAAACAAAGCAACTCAAACAATGACAGATGCATGATCAAAGCATGATCACCAAAGCACATTTGTATCTATTGGGTAAAATAAACAGTCCTCCTCACGCTGGCAAAATTCATTGTTATTGTCAGAGTGATCAGATACATTTTATTGTGGCGTATACAGATACGGTATTTTGAAGTTTAAAATTTTTAAAATGTCAAGTACTGATATGACTGAAGAAACTGCTAATTTAGTTCCCCACACTCCACCTAAAAATGCCTGTACCCAGTCGCATATTGAAAAAATCGGTCGTTCCTTAGTGCGACTCTGTACAAGCAGGTTTGTCTGGGATATCACGTGCATTATGCTCAATAATATTTTGGACCACTCCGTTGCGTAAATAGACGTTTTTTATTTATGAAGGAGGTTCCAGTTAAACCTTTTATGTTTTTCTTTCTTTAAGGCTTCGCTTGCTTTTTAACAATCGTAGGAATTGTCACTGACGCACTAACAATAATCATTATTTTTATTTTATTATTATTTTTTCGAGTTGGTATAAAGTATTATTCAGTATTCGGTCCCGTGAATTAATATTTCCAACTCTTTCAGAAAGTTTCTACTGTTACACCTGCGGAAAAGCTTATAAGAAAATGGCTCATCTTTCCAGGCATGTTCGTTATGAATGTGGAGTTTCACCACAGTTCAGTTGTGACCATTGCAGTTATGTTTGCAAAAGGAGTGATAACCTGAGGAAGCACGTTATAGTTGTACATAAATCAACAATACCAGACAGAAGAAAATTGAAGGGTCATTTGTATCCTTCATGATTACTGTGGCAATACTTTTTCGAATGGACTTTCTGAAAAACTAATCGGATGGATACATCAGAATTTTCTGGTTGCAACACTAAGAGAGGGTGGTTCAATATCCTCCAGAAACCTCAAAATCTATCCTGGATATTTAAAGCGAAAGAAACTTTGAAAAAAAAATTTTCGTATATAATATAATTTGCATAATGTATTATTTTATTTATATCCATATTTTTTAGTGTTACATTTATTAGAATTTCAAATATTTATTTCAACTAAAATGTTATCGAAATTTAAAATGATCATTGGTAATTATTATTCTCAATTGAACATGAAGAAATACTTGAATTAGGCGATTTGAATGTTTTTTAATATAATATGAAGTATTTAATTATTTATTATAATAAAAATATAAAACAACAACAGTTCAAAGTCGAAGTTCCGAGTTGAAAATATGAATTTAATGATATCCATAGTTCAGTCACAATTATGAATTCAAACTTTGAATTCTGAGCTCAAAATCGAAATTTTGTTGAATTACTACTTCAAACTCGGAATTTAGTGCTTTTTTAAAAATTATTTGTGACCCATAAACTACGGAAAAAAGTTAAACAATAAAAGTTTTAAATTTCTGAAGTGCATTTTTTGTCAAAAAAAAAGAATAACATTTCCTTCCCACAAATATGAAAGTGGGAAAATCGAAACTTTGCCCAAAAATTAACAATGGTCAAATCGGGAGAACCTTTTTCTAGAGGAGAAAAGAACATACGCGTAGTTTATTGAATGTGATCACTGATTCCACATTTGCAACACATTTTTTGTAGAGAGGCATGAGTTCAACTACGACTATGACGTATTTCATTTGGATTAAACCTTCATTTTTTGAAATGGTTGGAAATTATTTGCTTTGAAAATTCACTGAATGACCAAACAATGTTCTTCCTCTGCATCAAATCTGTTTTCTATTGTTTTGATTAATTAGTTTAGGTTAGGTTAGGTTAGGTTATTCGACCCTCCACGACAACCCGCAAGGGTTTGTAGTGGCTTACACTTAACCACACTCGGCCAAATAAACCCAGCTTCTTAACGAAGCCGATTAGTTTGTATGGTGAGTGATCTTTCAGGTCAGATGGTAAGAGCTAGCAGATCTACTTTTCTTCTGTATCCACCAGGAGCGACCACAGAAGGGGAGATAGTATTCCGCCTTGAGGGCAGCCCCTGATGATCCTGAACCTAATGGCCTCACCTTGAAGAGTCGTAGCTGCAGTTCTGTTTACCAGCATGGCATAGATCCAGCCAGTAATGGTCGATTCTATACCTTTCCTAGCCAGAGAAGATCCTAGAGATTTAGGTAGTGCATTGTCAAATGCTCCTTCAATATCGAGAAATACACCAACGCAATCTTCTTGTTGTCAAGGGATTGGGAGATTTTCTCTACAAGGTTGTTTAATGCTAAATCTGTCGACTTGCTGGTTTGATAAGCATACTGGTGGTTATTCAGTTTAACGCATGTCTGTTCAATGAGTTTGTGAAAGTTCTTTGATGATGTTAAAAAAATTTCAAATAGTTTATACCTAAACTCAATTAATGATAATCAAGTGGTCATATGATTCGATACCAATTTTCCTGGGTGCTATTTTGGGGACATACAGATCTCAGTTTGTCCAGGAAGTAGATCTAATGTAACAAGAATGATATCGTACCGTTTATGTTAGGACAAGATTTCTGTCGCTTTCGAGGAAGGAAGTTTCACTTCACCAGTGAAAAGAACTGATTCACGAGGGTAATCTGAGTAGAGCTTTTTTCTCCGTGGTCCCGATATATTCGAAGTAAGTTGAAACTGTCATGGTAACGAGCTAAATAATTCAATTCAATGAAAATTATAGAATCAAGTTTCATTCAAAGGAATGAAAATATGAAATATTTTTTATTTTTTATCTTATTCTTCCGCATAAGAACTGCGCTTTCAAAATGGCTGAAACTTTAGTAAGTAACAGTCAACAGATGAACAACGAAATTCACTAGCTTCTATTTACAAGTGCTGCTATCTTCATGTTGAGGTCGGAAACTTCCCAGAACTCCATCGTAACTTATCAAAGGTAACTAGGGATGTCTTAATTGAAAAATTGACAATTGGAATGTGCATTCATAGAAACTTCAATTCGTTTTCCATTGATAGAATACACTATTGATTAGAGTATAAACAATTCCTCATTTGGTATAGGTAATGGTATAGGTAATGGTATTGGTACAGGTAATGGTTGGATTGAACTACCGGTGCTTGTCATCGGGATCAGCTATTTACCTTGGGAACCCTTCTACATTTTCAATGTCATAGAAGTTCTTTATGGTTTCATACTGAGAAGGTGTCGTCTCTTCCAGATCCGAAACTTCTTCTGAGCTTTTCTATTAGTCACTGTTCCGTAGCATTTCATGTATATGTTGACTAGAATCGGAAAAGTGGTGATCATATTGGAAGTCTATTCTTCTGGTTTTAAGAATACGTTAGTCAAGTGTAAATAGTTTTATGATAACTCCTATTGGTGTTTTTTTTCCGAGTTCCGATTCCTTGTCTTCGTATAACTTTTTGGTTGGTGTAGAGAGCTTCCTCGATAGGAACGTACTCAATTTCTCCAGTAACTCAATGGACTGTCTTGAATTATTGCAGCTGTTGAATAAGGGAAGAAGAAAAAGAAATCTTGACAGGTTGTAGGTTGCAAGGTCTCTTGGAAGTACTGACAGGACCAAGAGCAACATTCTTGTGAATCATGGTGAGAGAGCGAGCTCTATCTGAAAAAAGTAGGCCTTCAATATATGTTGAACCCAAAAGTTATTATACTAGAATGCCTACTTAATCTATCTCTTGCTGTGGCGTACGGTAAATATACTGAATAGATGAGGTTGTCAAGGTTGTGATTCTATACATTTTTAATTTCGCTTGACACCATTTCTGAGAATTTAGTGCCTACTAGTATGGCATTGCACTACAGCAAGTTAACTAATGAAGTGACAAAATCATCAAGCCAGAAAGCCTGATATTATTTATGAAAACATTGTAACAACGAAATCTAATGATAATGACTTCCATTAATGAACTGAAGAATAAATATTCACATAAATGATGTCAATTAAGAAGTATTTATACAGATATGCACAGAGATATCTATGCAAGTGAATTGTTGAGATTAGTTCCTGCGATTGGTACCTCTGCTAAAATGGTGATCATCTTAGATATCTTCGATATTCTAGCAGACCGTGTTAGGAATCACACGTTAAAAGGTAAGACCTCGTTAGTCCTTAGC
>WOGN01001539.1:0-19002 GCA_015342105.1 Leptinotarsa texana
ATGGTTTCAATTTTGAGTTGTGGAATTCAGTCAGGAATCATTTTGAATATGAAACAATTGCGAAATTGAAAGAGGTGTATTCGAAAACAAATCTTTAATCAATAACAGTGTAAATATTAAACAATTAAACGTGGTTCCTTAGAATGACCCGCTGCATTACCTGATTTGACACTCTTAGAGTTTTAAGAATTGGTGAAATCTCGAGTTTTCACAAACTTAGTCTACTTCAGAGCTAATGGTTAGAATAAGAGGTGCTCCTAACGAAATTACCTCAGAAACATTTCATAATGATCATTGTTAGGAAATGAAAAGTGACCTATTTGAACATTTACGGGGATGAACTGAAGTGAGTTTAAAATACAGTTTCTCTTAAAATTATGATAAATGTATCGTTTTGTTTGTAAATCCGAAATTATTCAGGAACGGCTGATCCGATATACGAAAATAAAAAAATGTTGGATAGAGAAATGAAATACCTATCAAACGAGTTACCACAAGACCTCCTTTTCTATTTGAACAAAAAAAAGTTGGTAGCGCCATCTCGGCGATGACTGATGCAACAATGAAAAAGTGCAAAAAATTATTCCTTTATACGTGAATTTTGCCCGACCTCGATGCGTTGTTCCGTTCAAAAGTTCAGAGGCGGGGGGAATTTTCAAGTCCACGCAGTATGATTGAAAAGTTTGATTATGAATTCCTGACGGTCTTTGACAATGTAATCATTTGAACGTTTATGAAACACATATTTGAAAGTAAATAAAGTAAAACAGATGAATACATTTATTAAAATCCACACTATTAATAACAAATATAAAACCTTTGGTCCTAATTGAATAAAAACAAAGTAAAAATGAAATCCAGTATATTGTTGTAAATATCACAACCGGGCATTCCTCCCGCTCCTCTCTTCTGATTCATTCATCATTTTATAAGCAGGTAAGTACGATTCAGCGCCGAGTTTCTCATCGAAGTAGGCCAAACTGGGGTTCTTAATGGTGTTAGAGGCATTGCCTAATGACGTGTACCCCATATCGTAGAGCTTGCAGTACGGAATTTTGTAGTACAGCAAGTAGTCCCAAATGTCGGAGTAGTGCCAATGTAGGATCGGGTTCACTCGCATTACTTGGGGCCAATCAGGGTCCGTCATCTACAGAAGAAGAACTTGTTATATAGAAAAGATAATGGAGCTGAAAAGCCAAACAAAAAAATATCAAGTTGAAATGAAAGCTGAATTGTAAGCAAACTCAGATGACGGAAATATAACTATTTATATTTATTGTGTCCAAGGAGGGCCATCAAAGGAATTTCGGAACATGGAAAAGATAGAGCAACACTATTTAACGTTTCCCGGTAAAGACGGAGTCATCAGAGTTGTTCGAATTAGGAATAAATATGGAACATATATGAGACCTGTCACCAAAGTGTGTATTCTTCCAGTCAGGAGTTGATATACTCACCTTGCAAAGTCTGCTTGGGGGTGGACAATGTTACTTATTTTATTTGTATTTTTTTATATCAGTTAATTGTTCATCACTATGTATAGGTGTTTGATAAATATCATAGGTTGTTTGAGAATTAGACAGATAAAAAAATAATAACTGTCGAGAAAATTCCTTAAAGGCGAAATTTTCAGGATTACTCACACCCATTGCACCGCATCTATCTCACGGAAATGAAAGAACCCCTAGATCATTGGACCGAGATAGTTTTTACGGTTTGATCCCAAATGCTCTAAGATAATATTTGAGGTCTGGTTTCCCGAAAGCAATGGCTCCCCAAACAATTATTGAAGATTATGTGAGGAATGTTTTCCCAATCACTCCAGAGCCATCTAAACCATATTTGATTTTTCATGTCTCCTCGAAAAATAAATGATAATCAGCAACTTCTGTTGCTTTATAAAACTCAGATCAGGCCTTCTTTGGAGTATAGTATTGTTCTCATGTATGATCCCTGAAGTTGCTGAATTACATTCTGAAAGTAGCCATCCAATTTTGATAGTCTGGAACATCGAAGAAATGTTGGAGATTTGTCTCACTTCTAGAAATAGTTTCACGGGAGGTGTTCAATTATCTTGGCATATTTTATTCCACCAGAAACACGAGACGGACAGTGGCAGCTCATCGTTTTGAGGTTCATCTCAGTACACTTCAAACTTCACTGTTTCATCTAAAAAACTGCGTTTTTGTGGAATAAACTTCGTGATAACGTTTTTCCAAATAGATTCATTTTCCAACGATTCAAACCCAATGTGAATCGCTACTTTGGTACAAGTGCACAGGATTTTTCTGTAGTACTTGTGTTTGTCCTTTTCAACAAATTGACGGAAGTACACCAAATCCTCTGCATCCAGAGTTTACTTCCAGTTCGACCCCAGAGGCTCATATTCCTGTTGAATACTTCTTACCAAGGTCGATAAATTCGCGTCTCCCAGAAATTTACGAAAGGTGAGTTCATATACCATCAGTAACGTCCCTGAAACAATGTCTATGATGAGGAGAATTTAGAATAATATGTGCAGAAATAATAATACTTGCAAAAATGCTGTGATGAATATAATGTAGAATAGGTGAGCCATTTGGAAAAATACGATTCACGTGTTTTGAAGATCTTGACTGACGTTCCCATCAATGCATGATGACTGTTTTCAATTACGCCTCAGAAGAAAGATGTTCAGTCGTTTCTTGAAAATGTACCAATAATACTTCACATTATTCATTTTGTCAAGTGTTCTTTTCAAATGGATTGGATCAACAGAGATTAATCAAAAACGATTTGATTAATTTAAGACAACACATTTTTCATCAATACTACCTAAGTTTCATTTTGAGAGTCATTAACATAAAAAGTCAATTTGCATAATAATTGGATACATGTTACGTAATCCTTCATCTGATTTGAGTTATTAAGGGGATATATCCAACGTTTGTTTGAAGATGGTTGACAATGTTTTGTGGTGTATTTCGTCAGTTCGGACTTCCATTGTCTAATCTAATATAAAATGATTTGAAAACCCTGAAAAAAACAATCAAAAAATTAATAAGATTAACCGAGAATAACAATTTTATTAAACAAAAACTGATTTTACAAATAATTAACATACAAGCTACAACAAAAACAAATAAAATTAATATATTAATAAAAGCTGAGAAATAAAGATTGAAAAAAATTTATCAGCAAAAATAAAAAACAAAATTGAAAAAATTAAAGAGGTTTCAAACCAAGATATGTCACGACGTTTCGATTGTTAGTATCCACAATCGTCTTCGGGTGATAACTGGACTTATTCCTTCAAGATCTGACTATTTATAGAACGCTCGAGTGCTTTCACCTATCCCCTCTTCACTCTTTCTGCTTCATTGGTTTTTAGCGGGAGATGACCATTTGGCGGGAATTAGTCGTTTTTCGCTTGATTAGAGGTTTCCATATGTTTCGTATCTCTATGCTAGCTTGACTAAATGTGTTGTTGAACAAATTATAGATTATCGGAAAGGATAAGAAGGATTGAGTCCAAGTACATCAGGACTTGCTTCACATCTGGGAATATTATCCACAGCAGCCTCACAAAAACCAGGCCACCAAACGCGATCTGCGATTCCAAGAATTGCATTTACTGGGTACCCTGCGAGTGCGGAGAATCATATATCGGTGAAACTAAGAGGCCATTGAAAGTTCGCATTACTGAGCACAAGAAACACACACAGCGAGGAGAAACCAGCAGATCCGGAATAGGAGAGCATGTTTGGAAATCATTCACAAAGAGGAACACTGGTTCAGGAGAAAATTCAAAGGAGCCGCCAAACGGCCAATTCCCGCCAAACGGTCATCTCTAGCTAAAAACCAATGAAGCGTAATGAGTGAAGAGGGAATAGGTGAAAGCACTATAGCGATCCATAAATAGTCAGATCTCGGAGGAATAAGTCTAGTTATCACCCGAAGACGATTGTGGATACTAACAATCGAAACGTCGTGACATAACTTGGTTTGAAATCTTTTAATTTCTATTTTCATCTTCTGTTAATAATAATTTTTTATTTTTATTTTTCAGCTTTTATTAATATATCAATTTTCATTTGTTTAGTTGTTGCTTGTGTGTTATTTGTTTGTAATTTCAGTTTTTGTTTAATGAAATTGTTATTTTCGGTTAATCTTATTAATTTTCAATTGTTTTTTTCAGGGGTTTCAAATCAATTTATATTACATTAGACAATGGAAGTTCGAACTCAAGGGATACAAATATTTCGGTTTATAATACAAGTTCATGTGTACGAAACAATTTCATCTGAAGTTTTTCAATATAAGCAGCATTATTATTTATAGCATCAGCTATTGGGAATTCCTTATTGAAATAATTGAAATACGAAATATGTACCTGAAGAAATATGATGAAAAATAAAAATACCAGGACACCCATCTTCACGGGAATTTACAGATATTGGAAGATATTTTATTTTTCAGTTAGAAATTGACGAATACTTTTTTGTTTTCAGATTCAACTGTTACTCTATTAACCTCAGTCGAAGAACAATCAGAATCCGAAAATTCAACTTCTCCAGATTGGGAAGTTCCCGATTCTTCGTCAAACGGGTACATCAAAAAACCAATTCCAGTTTATAAATCTTCCATCCTTTACAGTCCCTCCAATTTACACAACGGTTCCTCCAAGAATTCAACTGATAGTTCTAAAAAGAGCACAAGATTCGGGTTAAACTTTCTCAAAAAATCCATGTCGGTTAATAGTGCTCTTTCAAATCGTGCAACAGAGAAATCTTGGGGCAACCAGTTCACTAATTTACCTATTTCTTTATCTTCATACAGTTTTTCCTACTCATTTCCTTCGCAAAATTACATGTGAGTATATTCTGAATTATTGAAATATTAACTGGAACTGACTGCGTTCATTTTATTGAAGAGAGAATCAGAAGATAGAGAAAGAAGTGATAATTCGTTTGATGGGAGCTGTATCCTTTGGTTATGGTTTGTTTCAACTCGGGATTTCCCTTCTTCCTCCATCCCTAGTTCGACTTATCAACATTTTGGGATTTTCTGCAGATAGACAGAATGGAATAGCATGCTTGATGTATGCTAGACTGGGAACAGACATGCGGGCTCCTTTAGCGTCGTAAGTATCACACATCTTCTAGAGCAGGGGTCGTCATTTAATTTCGCTCGGGGTCTGTTTAAAGAAATGAAATAACCATCGCGGTCCGCATATTTGACAAACAAATTTTATTTGTTAAACTTATTACTAATAACAAAGCTGGTATTTTGGTACATGTTAATGTGAAAAATTACATTACTTGTTGCGAATTATCTGTCTGAAGTTTGGAGTAAAATTGGTGCGAGCTATTGACATTAAATCTTGGAGATGCTCATTTGTAAGTCGAGATCTAAATTTATTCTTAATAAAGTTCGTTCTTGAAAATGCCGCTTCACAAATATTTGTCGATCCAAACAAAGTAAGAAGTTTCAAAACTAACATTTTTAGTTCAGGATATTTAGCACAACGCACAAATTTTATCCAGAACTCTTCACTGGAAACTTCCGCATGTTTGTGTTTCAAAACTGTGTTTTCCTGGAAATCGCTCATTTCCATTTGAAGAGTAGCTTTATCACTCTCGAAAACAATAGCAGCTTCATTGCTCCATTCTGGTGAATGGAGCAAATACATTCGCCATTTTATAGGAACGTTAGCAGCATTAAATTTTGACTCTTTCGCCAAAATATCTATCATTCAACATTTTTTAATAATTTCTTTGATTATAAATAGCATTAAAATTTTTTAAATCTAGAATAAATTTTATTAAAAAAACACTGGATATAAAACAATATGGAAAATATTGAAAAATCAATTATTTGATAATCAACTTAGATGAGACAGTTTAGTTGATTTTCAAACAAATATGAACAATATGAAACTGTATGTCAAAATTGAGTACAAATTAATAGTCCAAGCTACTGTAACAAATTAAAGAATTAACTGTCTTAAACAAATTTATTTTTAACAATATATCACAACTAATTTATATACAACACTTAGCAACTAACGCTTAATTTATCTTCACACTTCGAATTCTTTCTTTAAACGCACGATTCACTTTCTAGATACAGACTGCCATCTCGGGACGAAAAGCCGGCTTTTATATCGGCAACGATCACTCCAGATATCTCTAGTCGTTTCGGAATTCATCTATACTTTTCGCGGTGGTTTGCAGTGAGTCATGTGTTTGCTGGCTGAGATATCGGTCAGGGCCAAATTTAGAATTATATTTATATTGCCCCCTTCATAAAGACGTTTCGCCCCGAAATGTCATCCTTGGCGTGTGTCGATACCTGCAGGATTCCCCATATCTGCACTGTGAAGTTCGATGGAAGTAACACTCCACAGTCTTCATGCTCGGTTGTGGAAGAGGGTTACCGCATACCAAAATCTGGATACCGCTGGATCTGAAGATCGTTTCCAACATGCTTCTCACAATTCTCCAGTAAAGCTTGTCAAGCCCAGAGGCTAATTTCGGGATTGCCAAGTCTACGAGATTCTGGTCGAGCAATATGTCCTTCAGTCTAATAAAACTCCTCCAGCCATATTCATAGGACGGTTTGTCTCGAGAATGCTTTTTGGTCACCAAGTAGAAAATGTTTCTCTGACCCTTCTTCAACTGTAGCACTTCTTCGACTCCGATATTTGGAGATCCTCTGCCACGCAGTGGACTAGCGCGTAATCAACTGGAACCTTGAAAAGGTCTCGTGGCTCTTCTTGAATTACCCCATGTACGCCCTTCTGTCCGTTCGAGTAAAAGGGCATGACTTTCTGGAACGTCATTTTATCCTCTGGTGGCCTGAGGGCGCGAACTTGGTTGTGATTTACAGCATAAGAAGCCAATCTATTAAAATGGACGTCCTTAGGTTTTCCTCGTTGTGTTTCGCGAAAAATAGGCTCATGAAAATAAATAAGTGTTTCGGACTCCATTAAATAAGTGGATATATTCAGTTTGGAGGAAAATAGACAGTAAGAGACAAAATGTGTTCAAGGAAAGTGCTAGTGAACTTGAAAGTTGCTGAGCTGAAGCAAGAATTGGAGGAGAGGGAGCTAGATGGTTCTGGAAAGAAATCAGTGCTTCAGACAATGGGATACTGAGCAAACTCGATGAGAACACCAAATCGCTGAAGGATGAACTTCAATAAAATTCGAAGTGCCTTGAGTATAAGCTTGTTTTCCAAACTCGAAGAGTTTGGAAGACAAACTTTAGGACAATTTGAAAAGTTTGGAAGATTAGTTTCTAGAGAATTCGAATAGCTTGAAGGAAGAACTTCTAGACTCTAGAGAATGTAGAAGGCTTGAAGAAAGAGCTTTGTAGTGTGGCGATCCTACTCGAAGAAAGGATAGGAACCATCGAAACAGAGATAGATAAAATCAGGAAAGAAATGGATACAGAAGTAGAGGAAATCAAAGGCGGAGCTCAGGCAGAACTCAGCGAGATAAAGGAATCAATTAGCCCGCTTCTCGTCCCGAGAAGGGGAGTCTGTATTCAGAAAGCGAATCGTGCGTTTGAATAAAGAATTCGAATAGTGAAAGTGTTAGTTGATAAGTGTTGAATACAAATTAGTTGTGATAGTGAAATATTGTTAAAAATAAATTTGTTTAAGACAGGCAACCCTTGAATATTATTCATGGTATTTTCAGAAGAGTGCGAAATTCAATGATGCAGCGTCTAGACGGTTGTTTTGAAGCCGAAGGAGGCCATTTTCAACACCTAATTTAGTGCAATTTGTTAGTTTAGATCTTGATGTTATTCAATATTTGTTGTTATTGTTACATAATCAGTAATGAAAAATTGTAAAAATAATAATATCCAAAAGAAACTTTTAATTTGACATATTATTCCTTGTGAGGTCCCGGGATATGCAATTAGGTCGACTTTTTTTTTCTTAAAAACTAAACAAGATATGAAAAAAATTCAAGAGACAAAAAAGTTGTATTTCTAATTGCTCGATCCAAAGAAATAATGAAAATTGCACAAAAGTCAGTGGCATACATTTTTAAGTCAAAAATAATCGTTCAAATCCTGCTCGAGACGCCACTGGACTGAATAAATTGAATCATGTTTGGGCTAAATTAGCTCCTCAATATTATAAATACCATTGCAAAATTACAACGGAATTAGGTGAAGGATATTTAAGATATTTATGAATAACTTTTTTTTTATTTTTATTTTAACACTTGAGAACGAATAATTTGCGGACCCATGTTTATATGAACATTTCATCTTATAATTATCTAAAGAATCGTCTGTCAAATTTATAGCACATACTACATTAACACCCTGTATACTAACCATCCCAGACAAAATATTAAAAATTTTGGAATACCGTACACCGCTCTATTTATTGGACTACGTTTCTAATTGAACCGCATGTTTCAGGTTATCATTACTGTGGTATCACACTATAGTCAGACCATTTTACGGGATAGACGGCGCGAACGTGACAGCAGGAGTCGACGCATCTGCATACCTTCTGAAAGAATCTGAATGTGAATTCGACCGGTCCCCTCTATTTTTGTTCTTCAGAGGAAGGGTCTGCAGACTCAATGTAAGAAACGGAGATTGAGAGTCACGAGAATCATTTTATGTGATAATTTTCAGTCTGATATGGAAGGTGCTCTGATGGCTTATCAAAAAGCAGTTGACAATTCGAAACAAAGAGACCTCAAGGTGTTATGTATGCACGAGATCGGGTGGTGTCATTTGATAAGATTGGATTACAAAGCTGCCACGGATACTTTCCTCTATTTGAAATCATCTAGTAGATGGTCTCGAGCTTTTTATTCCTACGTGGCTGGGATTTGTGCAGGTAAAGGGTCGTCTTCATCATCTGTTTAGCTGTTTCGTTCAACGTAACTTATTATTCCACAATACAGAAAGATCCTTGAGCGCTGGAGATTAAATTCATTTCGAAAAACTTTCTCAGAAGGTTTATTCCACATGAACACAGTTCTCCAAATGGAAGAGTTCTCAAACAGCGACGTTGGAGGTGTACTGAGTTGAACCTTGAAACGATGAGCAGCCACAGTCCGTCGCGTATTTCTGATATGTACCGCTCTTGGCGGATTGAAGGTGCCAATTCACATGAAAACTTCCCGTGAAGGTGTCTATGGAAGAGAGACAAATCTCTCTATCTATCTTCGATGTTCCAAACTATAAAGGTAGCAAGTCATGTTCGAGTCTCCAGTTCTGCGGATAGCTCTTTTCTGGATGGAGTCCAGCAGCTTCTGAGTATGCTAATGGGCGGAGCTTCATACATGAGAACAATACCTCAAAGAAGATATAAACTGAGCTTTATGAAGCGTTATAAGTTGCTGAGGTCTGTACAGTTTTTTGGTTCGGAACAGTGTTCGAAGAGGCTTTCCAGCCACATGATTGTGCCAAGACATATTGGTGTCTATTTCAACACCCAACAAACTTATCGAAGCTGAATGCGGAATTGGATATCTTGGAGACATTCGTCTTTTTTGAGGAACCGATGCTTGGGTTTTCGTGGCATTGAATTGAACATAGCTACTTTCACTTTAGTTTGAAATCACCTCTAGATCCTCATTAAGATATGCAACCTCCTACTGATGTTTAAGATGTGCATCCACAGCCAATATTCTGGAATCCAAATGAAATGACGAGACTATATATTGGATTCTTGTTTTTTTCCATAAGTTGTTGATATACAATAAAAAAAAGGTAGGAGACAATATAGGTCTCTGGGAAACACCAGCGTCGATGGTAGAATTATTCGAGATATATCCATCGACGGCCACTTGCAGGGAATGTTCTTTCACAATAAATGTGCTCACGGCAGCATACTTGTTTCGTCATTCCATTTGGATTCCAGGACATTTGCGGCAGATACACATCTTCACCGGCAGCAAGGAATACCATATCTTAATGAGGATCTAGAAAGTAATTTCGAATTGGGGTGAAAGTTATCAGGTTCAATTCAATGCCACAAACACCCAGGCAACGGTTTTCTCTAAAAAGATAAATGTCTTCGAACCGGATGTAATAATATCAGGTCAGACAATTTCACCTTCTACTTCGATAAGTTTGTTGGGGGTCAAAATGGACACCAACATGTCTTGGCACAATCATGTCGCTGGAATTGCGAGAACCGTTTCTCAAAAGCTTGGAACACTGTTCCGAAACAGAAACCTGCAACTTTTGTTGATGCTTTATAAAGCTCAGATCAGACCTTCTTTGGAGTGTTGTTCTCATGTTTGGAGCTCAGCCCCTAGGCATACCCTGAAACTCCTTGATTCCATTCAGAAAAGAGCCATCCGTCTGATTGGAGATGCGAACATCACTTCCAGTCTTGATAGTCTGGAACATCTAAGGAAGATTGGAAATGTGTGTCTCTTCTAGAAATACTTTCACAAAAAGTGTTCAAGTGACTTCCTTCGCACATTTGATTCCATCAGGAGCGGTACATATTAGAAATACGTAACGAACGGACCTCTAACTTCACTGTTTAAGAACTCATCCATCTGAAAAACGGCGTTCATGTGTAATGAACTTCCTGAGAACGTTTTTCTGAACGGATTTAATCTCCAGCTATTCAAATCCAATATGGATTACTACCTTCGTACAGGCACCGCTGTTATTATGTCTTGAGAATTTTTCTATAGTGCTTATGTTTTGTCCTTAAAAAGGGTTATGAAACCTCACCAGCAAGAAGTCAATATTATTTGTAGCCATTCCTGTTTTTTCTGATGAATATCTTAGAGTTTTTATATTTGAAGACTATGGAATATTTTCAAAAGCGTAGACTTTTCCTTGGTAATGTCTGGTTATTCACATTTTGTCTTCAATCGAGCACCGCCTGCCTGGTACTGACGATGCCCAATAGGCTGAAACATTTGTCTATCGGTGGCTCTTGAATGGAAATCAATATGATAATGATCAAAGTAGAACTCATCTATTAATTTTCTGATTTTCATGGAATTTTTACAGCAGCTTGACTGCATCAACCTTTATCGATTTTGTATCATTTCTAGAAACAACAGTTGTCGGTTGATTGGTCGAACTCCCAACACTGACATAATAACTTGGCAAGTTGAATTGGGTGTCACACCGAGAGGTGTGACCATCATAGATAATTTCTTCCTAAATAACTTATAAAATGAATGTGAAATCTTTCCAAAATTCGTGAGAAAATCGGAAAATGTAGGTTGATGATTATTTATTTCACTTTTTCCTGTCATTTTTATAAATAGGAGAAACTTTTCTGTCAGTTCCACTAAATTTGGTGCCATATACTATATCTAGATATCGAGATGGTACACTTTGGTATACTATATCTAATGATTCATGTATACGGTCAAAACAACAATTGCGCGAGATTATGTATCGGGATTGGAATGCATTATCATTATTATATTCTCTCAATATTTCAGTAGATATATTTCTGAAGGCAATAGGTGTGAAGGGTATTGGGTATAATATTTTTTTCGTTCGACTTAATTGTTAAGGATATATTGTTTAAGTGGCTCATGATTTCGTTGCAATTAAACATTAATTTGAAATTAATTTTTTTAGGTGCCTCTGAAAATTTTTTTAGAAGCAGTATTTTTGAAGATTTCAAAACATTCGAAGTGGTAATTTTGAAGGGAACACCACTAGACCAGTTTTTGACGAAACGATACAAATTCTGTCCTTCTGATTTAGAATTGGCAAAAAAGAAAAAAGTGATCTTCTGGAAATTGCTCATTTTCGAAATGTTATACCTTTGGAATGCCTTACCCAATTGCGATAGCTTTACAATAGATGTTATAAAAAAAGGTAACTACATACATTCACTCACGTTGGAGAACAATCATTCTTGAGAAATTACAATGTACGTTCAGAGTAAACATTCAAATATCGTAGACATGAAAAAGGTTACAGAGCGAATCAAGCTCATCCACAATCTACAAAATACGTTCAGGAATTACCTTATATCTTATATTTTGTTATGTATCATTAATAATAATTGACATGCTAGGGATTCGCTCCATGTTTTGTGGTTTTTATCCTCATGAGGATTATTTTCAGAATTTTTCGGCAAAGTCTCATTTGCTAAATTCTGGTGATGTCTGGAGTTTTACAACTAGACTAATACTAGTTGCAATTAAGTACGTCTTGTTCGTTATTGATCAAAATAGTGAATAGATTTCAGATTCTCCTAGTGGGTCACATAATAGCAAAGTCTCGATGAAATCCTGATGTACTGTTGAAAATGCCAATCACTTGTCTCTCACGTGAAACCTGCCATTTTGTAAATATGTATGGAAGATAATTAACGGAAAAATAACAATGAAGTCGGCTGATGTTACCCTGAAGTAGAATAATCAGACTTTTGTCCAATATTTCACTTTTATGATATGACAAAGATAGAACGATATTGGAGTACTAGATCCTCTTCAGGTCAACTTACCCACCAGGCTTACATATAATAACTTTAGCACCAGGTAGGAGTAGGTAGGTCTAGCCGACTCATCACTTTTCCACTGAATCCAGCTTCTGAACGAAGCGGACTATCTTTATCAGGTAGTTCAGCAACAGAAATATATGGCTCAAGAAGTGGTCTTCTGTTATATACTTCAGGTAGACGCTCTCCCAGAGCTGTAGGATATTTATCGCACCAATTAGCCAGGAGACGCTCTCTTGATCTTCTCACGAAACTTCTAGCCATTCAGGCCAACATGTGCAGCTGGTGGAATTAATGAACCTATTAATCATCTTCTAGGCATAATAACATACTGGACATATGCCAGTTGATCAGTAAGTAATGAGGTTATCAAATAAGGTACAAGATTTTCCACTTGAAACTCCCAGCAATCTACTCATATGGGAAGATCTGTACTTTATATTGTATTCAGTCAAATTGAGTTTTTTTGCTTCTACTTTGGTTGGTTCATCGATTTAATTTTTGCGTTTGCTGACCTGCTCAGCAAGAGTTTGTTTGCTTCTTGACGCATATTCTGCCCCTGCTGCTCAAGAATTTGGTGCAAGGCAGGTTCATAAGGTATCCTGATATTCAGGAGGGGATATGTCGTTTGCTGGCTGCACCACCTAGTCTCCTAGGTTTGTCAACAGAATCAAAAGTTGAAGAACAGAGAAGCTTCTGTTCTTACTGCGATGTTACAGAGTGGATAGTTGGGGAAGTTTGTTCTAATTTGATCTCCTCTGAAGACTCATGATCGGATTCTTTAGTTATTTCGTGATCTATAAAGTATTCTATAAGAGTCTAGGGCTAGGTTCATCGCGGCAGAGCTTTGCATTATCGTAACAAGGCCGTTCTATAACGAGAGGGCTATCTCGAAAGTTCTGATAGTGACACTGTGGGTCTTACATCCTTTCGGCATGGATAAATTCCTTAGGATGAGACCCATGTCCCATATTGTACATGCCTGAAGATGCTATTATATAGTGAAATGCGTGTTGTGGTTGGTAAACTATTACATAAACTATGAACAACTGTTGCATCTTTACACATGATCGAATAATTTGTCCAATAATGTTTCTTATATTCTTCTAAATTTCAGATTGTATTTCATTAAGAGACCCAAATGATGAACCAATGAAAGGATTATCAAAATTAATAATTGGATATACTTGCTGCATTCAAAGATTTTACGGGGAAGCTATAGAGATGTTTAGAGATTGTTTAGAGTTGAGAAAAAATATTTCCCCTGTTTCCGATGATGCTCACATATCGGCTTTTTGCCAGTTTGAGCTAGGATCACTTTTATGGATGAACGAAGAAGTGAGTAACACTATCCCGGTGTTCCCATTTAATAACCTTCGGTTTTTTTCAGACAAAAGAAGAGGGTATATTGCTTTTGCAGAAGATGACACAGTATACAAAATACGACTTTGACCATAAATTAAATGTCAGAATTTATTCTTTATTGAGACAGAATCGGCGTGCATAATCATAATTGAGAAATGCAGATGAAACTTTTATTAAATTACTAATCAAGATTTATTATTTATTACGAGAAAATGTTCTTTATTTGGTTTTACTTATTGATAATATGATGATATTGCATGAAGACTATTTTTCGGGTTTTCTGACCGCGGCCTGCAGGTTTTTATATGTGACGTTTCGTCTACTACTGCGGTATACTTTTTCAAAAGCTATGTGGTAACGGTCGCAATACCCGAGCTGGTGCTCTGGTTCTTATCGTATCTAACGCATTAACTACTATTTCCTCCCTGGTTTGAGTGCCCTGAGATAGAATCTCGTCCATCCACCCTCACTCATCCTGAGTTGACCTCAACCTGCTGATGGGCACTTCAGCAAGATTGACATCTGACCTACTGCGGTCGAAAGTCAGCCTTTAGGTGCTTGTACTTTCTTCATCTGTTATTTTTATTCAACGTGACTTTATTGAATGCAATTTTTGCAGGGGGTCCCCTTAAACTGACCGGAGACAAATGTCTTTTGGTCGCGAACTAGTATTTGTTTATGATCTAAAAAACTACTATTTCCTTACTGGGCGCTCAATTTATATCGTTCACAATTGGATTACCTATTCGCGTTCGTGTACCTCTAAGGACAGGTAGTCAGCTTTTATTAATATTCATTATCTCTTCTTTTATATTAAAATTATTCCCATGCTTTTGAATCTCTATTGCCTCTCTTCATATTCTTGGGTAGTAATTTTAGGTATTGTCGAGTATTACTATGTCTTCGAATGAGATATTGTGGCTACCTTCTTTGTTGAGGGAATTTCCGGCCAAAGCCGACTTGTCGGTTTATTTGAGGCGATAGTTTCTCTTGTGTCCTGAGAGACGGGTCCCTATACTTCGTTTCGTGGTTCCGATGTAAACAATTAATCCGGTATACCCCTGGCTTTGCTAGAGGTTCTTGAGGGTTCGTCGTTGACCCGAGACTTTGTCTGATGATTTTTGTTTGCCTAATAATTGTTTATGAAATATTCATTTTGGAATTATTGATATTTTGTCCAAGAGGGATTTCTTTAAACGGAATAATTCTTACCAAAAATCAACAAATCATTTTAAGTGATGAAATATGTAAAGTACCATTCGCAAATTTCATCAGCTTATTTAAATTAACTGAGAAATTTAATTTTCAGGAAACTGTGAATAATGTACTTTTCACCAAGTTTTGAGAAAACCAAGAATACATAAAAACTGATTCCAAAACAATCGATACGGTTACAACTTAACGAATTTTTACAGAACGAAACACATTTTGAGTTGAATACACATGAATGATTCACAGAAAATATCAAAAATTGAATTTGAAAAGAATTATCATTATGAATGTTCAAACGAGTTTATCGAAATTTATTTCAAAACAATATTGAACGCTGAAAGAAGGCTGCCTTCATGATCAGTGTTTATATATGCATAATGACTGACACATTATATTTTGCTATTGTATTGTTAAAAAAACGATAATAATAACGTTAGTTTTTTTTCAAATACCATGAACGTTTATAGTAGAGAATACATATTGTAATTAATGAATGAAATTATAAACTCAAAATATATGAGAGTACTGTTTTATAATTTCTTTTCAACTGTAAAATAACTAGACATACGTCTTTTAAGCACTCAATTATTAACGTGTAATGTTTCTTGGGACAATAAGGGTGATCATCATAAAAAAATATATAACAATCCTATTTCAATATCATATGAATCAGATATAGATACTGCCTGTTTCCAATATTGAATTGTTGTAAAATTGATGAAATATGTATTAGCGAGATATAATTTCAGAAACTGTTTCTTATTGAATCGGTGTAAGTTTCCTTTTTGTGAGTTCATCCGTCCATTGTTGTATCCCCAACCCAATTTGGAATTGATTGTAATAATATAAATTAAAATATTTTCAGTAAGTGGTATTGGACTTTTGATATATACTTACCCAAAATACTTGAATGAAATGAATAAAAACACTTTCGTATAAATACCACTGGTATATTTTATTCATACGACCGGTTTCGTGTTTGATCCCGATGCTCTGCCATATACATTGGCCAAACCGGTACAAATGTTTACATAAGACTGCGTGACCACGTCTGTTGGGAAAAAATATCTGCAATATAGGAACATCTTCAAGAATCAAACCACAAGATAAATAAAGATAACCTCAACATCCAACACATATGTAATAAAGGGAAAAAATGAATTTGTTGGAGACCATGGAAATTAAAAAATCAATGAAAAACCAGAAACATATATCCCTAAACGAGTAACTCGATTTATGTAGGTCTCCTCTCATGAATTAATGAGTTTAACAATACCTAGAATTTTCAGGGTGGAATTTTAAGTTGGCATCCTGGTTTGCCCAACTACCTGTCTCTCAAATACCTGTAATTGCAGCGTAGCTGAAAATTCAAGTGAAACCGATATTTCAAAATTCAGATTTCAGTTTTGTACTTGATGATGGGGTAAACCCGAAACCGGTCGTATGAATAAAATCTATCAGTGGTATTTAGACAAAAGTGTTTTTATTCATTTTATTTAAGTGATCATGAATTACCTTAAAGTAAACAAGTCATCAATCACACATACCCAAAATACTATTAATTTTCATGATACAAACTTTCTAGCAGACACTGAACTTTTGAATAATAGTTTATTGAGATGATAACTAATTAAAAATCATAAATTATTGTAGTAGTTTTTTCAAAGTGATTGCCAGATAGTTCTTTGACGTCAGCTTCCCAGGGTCGCCCATGGTGATCCTGGCAAAATTGCATCCTTTGATTCCATCCCATCTGTTTAGGGATTGAAGATTGGTGTAACATTCAGTTAGTTCTGCAATTGTCGAAGTCATCAGGCTGTAGATGCCACTGGGTGTTAAAATTTAGTCCAGCCGCTTCTTTGGCTAAAGAGTCGGCAATGCGATTAGGTACCTTTACTCGTGTCGTGCCCTTTAACCCACCTCAGGGTAATATTATTATCTACCGAGGCTTTGGCTAAATCTTGGTGGCACACTAGTACATTATCATGTGGCACAACATGTGGCACAACAAACGATTTGGGACGGCCTTCATGGCATTCATCGGCGAACGAACTACGACCACGATTGAATTCAGTATACCAGCGATGGTGCTTGATGGTGCTTTATCACAATACAAAGGACTGAATATATTGACATATTCTTATTGAGATATCTCTGGTTGAAAGTTGTGGAAAATAATCCAACGAAAATCTTTTCTTGAAATTTCCATTTTTTGGTCAAATTGATTTTCTTAATACACTGTGAACATCAAAACGTGAGTATGTACATCAAAACGTAAGTATGTTTATGCGAAAAAATGTTAAACATATTTTACCTGTTGACACTAGTGTTGCCAGTTCCCGAAATATAAATAGTTCCTCAACGTATAGTACAATTTCAAACTTTTTAGTTTCATAAAGAAGTACTGAGTTCTCCACATTTTAAATTCGGTATAATAACTTTTTTCAAGATATTGACTACCGTGAGCTGAAACATCAGTTTTATGAATCCAAATAAGCTATTTCATAATCACCAGATGATGACGCCAGCTTGGTTGGTGAAACACGCACGTTTTTAACATTTGGTGATTTGGAAAAGTGCTTGTTTTGGATTAATTCTACGCTACAAGTTCCACTTTCACTTTTCATTACTCTTATATTTTTTGCTGTTTGATTCACTATCCCAGCTCAGTGTGGCGAGAGAGATAGCGTAACGCCAAACCAGTGGGAAAAAATCGCACAGTCGCTTGTACATGGTGGCCCGTCGCCACGGCATGCGCCGCCTCGCCACCAATAGGTTTTATGTGCGGCTATCAAAAATGTATTTTCCTAGTGAAAGTTCCTGAACTGTGTCAATAAATATAGGTCCAGATGAAATAGTTGAGCTAAATAGTAGAAAGAATGTTAATTGGAGTCTTTTATATAATTACGTGCCTAAACTGTGTTAATAGATACAGGTCCTGATGAGCTAAATAGTACAACAAATGTAATTTGGAGTCTTTTATATAATTATGTGTGATTTTTCATTCACTAGGGTTGGTTGAAGAGTATTTAAGCCGTGGATGTTTTTCCCTAATGAATGCATATTAGAGACGAGACGTTTTTTTCTAGTAGCCTATGACTATGAATTATGACAGCCACTTTTATAATAATTGTATACGGTGATTATCATAACCTTTGGTTTCGTAGATATGGCAAAAACAGTGTACATTTTGTACAGATTCTAGTGAAATTTCAGATTATCATTTTTGAGTAATAACTGGTTCAGAGTCGAAACTTAAACATCATTGGTTTCAAAAATAGGTATCAGATACGGTGATGTTCCATTTTTGGCTGCAAATGAATAACGGGTGAGTTGACTTGCTGGTGAGGATGAATTAAAGTAAATCATTTGAATAGTTCAAGTAAAAGATATAGTGCCCCCTACCTTCCAGCAGTTCCCCTTTAATAACACACACAACGCGGTACTCATCGCTACATTCTGTTGGTCACCATAACATGACTTCAAATTTAATTTTATGACTCCAGCCAATCATAAAACTCGGTTAGTAAAAATTATCCAATACGAACCGCCAATTATTCAGTCCACGTGGACTAATTCATTGCAGCATAATTCCTTTGTATTGGTTTTTTTGGCCTTTGACTTCGCCGACACCTTTAAGATTACTATATCGGTTACTTCGACTATACTGAAACTGATTTCGTTAAGATCCAAATAGCACTGAAATTTCACACCAACATGAAACTCAGCAGCAATACTTTTTTTATTTTCTGCAAGACTTTTCCGCATTGTCTCAAATATTCTCTTGATTTTGTCTTTTTTTTGTGATTGCTGATTTTTGTATTCACCATAAATAAATTCAATTATTACGTTTTTCCAGGGTTGATATCTATTGATACACCACTGAATAAAACTCTATTCGCTAATAACAATCAGTGCCAGAAAACTACTTTTAGATCACCTGATGTTTTTTTCGAAATATTCGCTGAGACC
>WOGN01001540.1:0-19001 GCA_015342105.1 Leptinotarsa texana
GACGTGTCTCGGCGTTTTTTCTTTCAATCAGTAGTTTTCGATAAATCCGTGGTGGGAAGTTTTCAAATGAACACCCTGTATATGTTGGCTATGACTGGTGGAAGTGGCGATCCCATTAGAAGTCCCTCATCTTGTGTAAGGAATTTGTTTTTCAGTTGGAAATAACAGTTCCGTACACAGCATCCTGGTGATTCCATAATTACTTCTATAGGTAGATTTGTTCTTTCTTTCAGGTTCCCGTCTTCGAATAGCTTTCTCTGTATGATTTGGGGTGCTTCTTCGACTGGAACGTTGATGTAAATGCTTACGACGTCGAAGCTAATTAGTTGATCTTCCTATGTGACTTCAATTGACCCTAGTAGTTTGACAAAATACCTAAGATTCTTCATAAAAGACGATGTTTTTCCTTGTAATGGTTGTATTATGGAAAGTAAAAATTTAGACACTCCTCATTGCGAGCTGAACAACAACTTTTTTGCTACTGCAAAAATGTTTCCATCAGATTTGATGCACATTCAGTTTTGTGACAATTATCAATCAGACCGATATAATAAATCAAAATGACTTTAAATTGATGGATGTAGCCGTTACTACGTGGTAGAAGATCATGATGAAAAGAGAAATAGAAATTTCTATGTTTTTTACCACTTTTATTTGTAACTAAAGTTATTGCAGTTTTGTTCTCTTGGACATTCTCAAACTTATACAATAAATAAGTTTGAGAATGGCTATATAGGATGAGTACAGTACATAAACATTACTTGCCTGTGGCTCCTAGTCGCCATGATAATTAGTAAACGTGCTATCAAATGTAGTTGAGGAGTAAAGGCTTGGCTAGCTGAACTAGCTGAATACTAATTTTTTGTCGTTTCACAATATTTCTTCATCAGTGCCGTGTGTGTTCGTGGAGTTAGGTGAGTAGTGGGTAGTTTTGCAAACCGATTTTTGAATACAGGAGAAGCAAATTGATACTGAATCATCTAAAGACAAGGGTTAGCTGTTTATATACCTAAATATACAAATTGATTTGTCAACAATAGATATGGCTTTCTGGAAACCTTTTGAAACAAATGATAACGTTACGTGTGAGAAATCTGTGTCAATCGACAGGGATCAGGGATTTGAAAATAATGACTTATATATTCAAGTTGAGCGAGTAATTTTAAATATTCATAAATGGTTGAAGAAGGAAAACTGTCACACTTCACAGAATGCTATTGTGAATAGAATATGCGAGTTAACGAAACTATCTCGTTCGTCAGTTCTTCGAGTCATTAAAATAGGGGATGTCATGGACCATGCAATGAAACGAAAATAAAGGAATAAAAAATTCGCAAACGTTGATGGTGCTACAAAAGATGTGATTCGGCGAACAATTTATGGTATATACCAAAAAAATGAAGTATCAACCTTGGAAATGATTTGGTATAAATTACTCGACTGTCCCGATTACATTTACAAATCTTTAGAAACTCTACGAGGTGTATTATTGTCTTGTAGTTTCAAATTACCTATGGTGGAAAAATTCAGTTGAAATAACTTTTTCATGGGGTAATCAATTGCTATGATTGTAAGAATAAGTAACTGAAAAACTGCCACTGAAAAATAATATGCCGACGCCCATGTCGAGGCGGGAATTCCTTCTCTGTGCTGTTCCAATTGGTATTAGAAATACTATAATGATGAATATTACTTGAGTTTATCTCAATACCAAATCGTTATTTTCAACACCTAGACACGTGTTTTAATCACCAAGTGAATATCTTCAAGAGAAAGATTGAAAAGTTTTAGTCTAATTTTTGTTGACTGCCCTCGATGCAGATTCAGTTCCGTTGATCTGGACGTCATTATGTACTTGTGAAGAACTGTTTGGAACCTTTGGTGTAGTAATGAATGTTAGTGGAGTTCAGTCCTAACACCAAACAGTTATTTTTAACACCTCGACACGTGTTTCGATTACCAAGTCATCATCTTCAAGAGAAAGATTAATCTGTTTAATTTTACTCTTGGTGATGGAGCACGCCTGATCTGGATTAGTTGGTGACCGGCTTGCGTAAGTAATGACGTGGTCACTGTCCTGGCTTTCTTGTGTTAGAGCAAACTCGAGGTCACCGTCTTTCGCTTCGCTATTGAGGACAAACGGTCTATTAAACTCCGGACAAGCAACAACGAGTCCCAAACCGTTAGTACCAAGATGCCTTCTCTAGAAATCGACGCAGTTGTACCTTAGAATGAGGAGTGAGCTCTACGGTAAAGCTTTTTCTGAGATCGTGCTCATTCTATTTGTCTCAGTTAAAACGTAGGTTATCAGCACGAAGTCAAACCTCGAAGGTCCTCTAGGTATGCTACACGGTGATGATCTATATCGAATCAAATAATGTAATCCAAAAGCCGCTGGGAAATAGCTGGAACCACATCCAATCCGAAAGGCAAAAGCAAAAGCAGAAATTGGTTTCCTGTCTTCAGCAGACGGTAAGCAGACTCTGCTTGGGGTTGAAGGGCACCGCGTAGGCGTCCTTAAAATATATCAACTTCATGTTTTGAAAGCTAATGCGAATTACTATAATGAATTAGGGAATTTTGCAGTTAGTACCGCTGCCTGATGAGAACGAGGTTGAAGTGGCAAATGGTGTGTTGAGGTAGTGGGGTTAGGTTAGGTTAGGTTCAAAGTGAGGGTCAAAGTTATTGGATCAGGAGTTGGAGAGTTGAGAAACTCTCGCTCATGATCTAAATTTACAGCTCGACATCCGTCTCCTCTTGGGTAGTGGGGTTACTTCATGAATATTTTCAAAAGGTACAAACTCGACTTCTGAGAATTCCCGAAGTCGTTCCTCCTCTTCTGTAGTGTAGGATACCAATAGAATTGCATGTGGAGGTTAAGCATATCGGCCCAATTAGGTGGTTCTTGATTCGAATGTCACCAGTCCCTGAGTGGAGCGAGAAGTCTTGCCGCTGCAGGATGTTCGTTTCAAGAACTAGATACAAAGATAGCACTATGAGATGCCCTAAAGTTCTCACCATTGGCCACCCAGGCGCCACGCTGGTTATTTTTCGGAGACCTGATGTAGGGGAAGGGGGGCATAACGATGGGGCCACCCACACATACAAGTAACCGCTAACACTAGCCGCGTTTTGTTTTCACTAACATCCGCGTTCAGTCCGCGAGTGACGCACGAGCAGACTGCATGTTTTTGTTTCTTACGACAAAAACATTTTTTGACGGGTTTTTATCTAATTTGGTATTCTTATAAAAATAAACGTAACCAGGTAAGTGTTTAGTTGATCACTGAACATTTTTGTAGTGTGTTTGTAGCGATCTTTTGAACAAAATCACTGTAGCTATTGACAATTTTTTTAAAATCTGTAATTAAAGCAATGCTACTTATATGGGCATAACGGGGACATGGTTACGGGGCAAGATGGGGTGCCCCTAAACTGCTGTCCCTATTATGCCCCTTTGATCTTAAAAAAATGTTTTGTTCATTTGATCAAAGGTTTTATCTTGATTTAGGCCTAAAAATGGTGAGAACTTATAAAAAGAAAAGCTCGAGAGGTAGTTGGTCTATAGAAAGCATGAAACAGGCAATCGATGCCGTTTTAAGCAAATCAGCAGGCTACAGAAAAGCAGCCCAGCTATACGGTGTTCCACAGACCACTTTAGAGGGTCACGTGGCCAACTTGGCCACGTGGCCAACTCAACTCCAGGTAATTTTCAGCCAGTATTTTCGAAACAAGGGAAAGATGAGCTCGTGAAGTTTATTAAAGAAATGGAAAAACATTTGTTTGGTTTGACCACCGTCGTTCTACGAAAACAAGCGTATCAGTTGGCGGAAAAAAATGGCAAGGCACATAATTTTAACCGCGATAAAGAGATAGCTGGCGTAGATTGGATGAAAAGATTTTTGAAGCGTCACCCGGATTTATCCATCCGAAATCCAAAAGGTACATCGGCAGCACGAGCTATGGGGTTTAACAAAGTGGCTGTGGATAAGTTCTATTCTTTGCTTGGGGAAGTATATGACAAATATAATCTGACGCCAAACAGAATATACAATTGTGATGAGACTGGAATATCATGTGTGTCTAAAACAAAGAGCAAAATTATTGCACAAAAAGGAAGAAAACAGGTAGGATCGCTTTCATCAGCAGAACGAGGACAAACCATTACGGTTGAGATGTGTTTTAATGCGGCTGGTACTTATATGCCTTCCATGTTAATATTCCCTCGACAAAGAATGAAGCAGGAGTTATTGAATCGAGCTCCTCCAGGAACGGCAGCAGAATGCAATGTTCGAGACTGGATGACAACGGAGACCTTTATGACATGATTCCAACGATATTTGCTGATGCTTATATTCAAGCTGCAACAATGTCTACAGCTATCAATGCGATCAAAAAATGTTGCATATGGTCATTCAATCAAAAAAACTTTACAGATTCTGATTTTTTAGCTGCATCAACAACAGATGTCACATTGGCAAATGACGAGCCCGAAACAGCTCCTGCAACTGATGAAGATCAGCAAAAACAACCGCCTTTCCTTGAAATCCCCCACTTTTTTCTGCTATGACCCCACCTCTCAAAAGATCTGCTATTTCACAGTCTTCACAAGGAACTCCTATCTCAGAGCCTCAGCCTGGACCATCACGACAAGATGATAGCCTAATCCGATCTCTGATCCGTAAAGTTTGTCGTGATTCAACAACGACTTTTGAAAATGCTTCTCCTAAAGATATTAGCAATCCAGCAGTACAACAAAAAAACCAAATGAGAAAAAATTATCGCAGAGGAGAAACTGTTATTCTTACTTCAACACCCTACAAAAACGAACTTTTAGAAAAAGAACGACTTAAACGGACGAAGAAATCCAAAAGAAGGGTTGAAAAAAGGCTTAAAGAAACAAAAGATCAAAAAGTTCACTCCCACGTTGAAAATATAGATCAGGACGCTTTATGCATTTATTGCATGGACCTTAATCATAATTATTTAAAGTCTTCGGAAGGTTGGGTGGCCTGTCAACTTTGTCGATGTTGGACATACAGCTTGTGCAGATGTAAATGACGACAATGAAGAAGGAATCCACACCTGCATATTCTGTGAGAGAAAATAACTATGTACCCCGTCGTACTGCCCAAAATTGGTACCCCATACTGCCCCTACCCTGGGGCATGCTGGGGTTCTCACTACGGTTTCGTAATAATAAAATTTAAAAAAATGTTGATTGTTTTTATCATCAAATTCTATGCCAAATGATTCTCTAATGTGTTACCAAAAGGTTGTGATTAGTTTCAATTAATAAATATATTTAATAATTTTTTAATTGTTTATTTACCCTTAACGTCCCCTTTATGCCCCCCTTCCCCTATTCTAAACAGAGTCAACAAGATTTTTCAAGATTTTAGATGAAAAGTGAATTTGATTATGATACGGCTGCAATTCAACATGTGTTCTATGACAACTTATATATTCGGAGAAAGAGAATTCTAATAATTATAAAGTGCTACTTCAGTACAATTTGGATTCGTTAAGAATTTAACTCACCTCCTGGGTATAAAAGGGTAGATACATCCAGAATAGTCATAAGATGCAAAAACGGATGCTGCCTACTTGTAGGTTTCTTGAAACTTTCGTAACTATTTTGTGAGGATTCTGATGTAGCTGACAACATTCTTTTGCTGCTCTTGTTCATTTTTTGTGACGACACATTTGACGAAGATTTTTTCTATAGTAGAAATATATCAGACAAAAGGTTACTTTGCAGAAACCAATATCGGAAGTTAATTGACTGGATCTCATATAATATACGTATAACATATTTTGCTAAATAGTATCATTTTCATAACCATTTGATGCAAAAAAACCCACCGAAACTTTAGTCGTCATATAAAATTCCATCACCAGGTGGCGATATGTTTTGATGTGCGCAGCAAGATTGTTCACTCCGTCTCGCAATAAAAAATTTCTCCTAATCATGTTGAACTCCAATCTTGGGTTGTCTTGTTTCAGGTAAGGAAGAATATCATCTTCTAACTTACATAAAATCGATCCCTCATCTGAGCTCATCCTGAAAAATGAAATACCTTGAAAATAGTTTTTCATTTCTAGAAATTCAGTCAGTCATTTTTGAAATGAAAATTGGCACCCAACGTGGGGCTCAACTTTAATCTTGAACTAAATTAGTAAAAATAATATTCGTATATGAATTCTCTTGAGTTAGAAAGTTGAAAATTATTGAAAATCTGAGCAACGAGATATTTAAGAACATTCAATATTTCATCTGGAGTTGCCTCGTTATTTCTTTCATATGTATCAACTACCATCTAGTGTGAACGAAATAAATGAAAACTATTATCAAGGAGATTTGACTAACCTATATTTTGTGGAATAAGCATCAAAACCTATATTCTGCACACCTGGCCATAATCTGTTTGATTCCTCACTCATTTGGGTGGTGTATTTGGGGTTTGTGAACATCATGCAACATTTTTCCTAGAATTCAAAAGTACAAAAAATAAATATGTTTTTCCAATTTTCTAGATCTTGTCATTGAGTTCGAGTAATGTGTTTTTTTACAAATTATTGACAACTGTGGTAATAACTGTGTTTCAATTAATTTCTTCATTTTAGTATAATGGTGAAATATATTTATTATTTGTTCAACAATGACTTTTAAATACGAAACATACGGTTTCATTCACTGAGATAATTCCACACATAATGTATTCCATTTCAGGTGTCATCAAAAAAGGTATATTATAAATACTCTCCACTGTACAATTCATTATTGTAGAGCCAATAATATTTATATCCTCTTCAACGGAAACTGTAACTACAATTTTTGGATTCGTTTCGTATGTTTTCATCTGCTCTTCTCCATACTTTCGAACAGGTTTTATGAGAATTGTTTCCGAAAAAGATTTCTGACCTATGGCAAAAAATTAGTTCAAGTTAGTATCCGGTGATAGAATGATTGATATAAATTATATTAGGTTGTCCGTTTTGATGTCAATTGTTTTTGTAAGCGATTTTCGACCGATTTTTCTCTATAAATTCAAATTGAACAACTTGATATCTAGAGAGATGAAAAATAAAATGGTGTAGGGGACCACATGTTCAAGTTATGTAAAAGAATAAATTTAATAATAAACGCTGCTACCTATTAGTCGTTATTTCACTGAATGAACCACGAAGCATTCCAATTAGGCAAGAACCCATGGACACCAATCAGGTATTTGGTGATAATAGTTTGATTGAACGCACTGTTCGACTTCTCACCAACCGATCATCATCTGTTCTCACTGGTAGAATATTAGCTAACGGAATCAATCAACTTGTGTTACGGACAACGGAAAAAACTTATGAAACAACCTAATATATTTATCTACCAATCTAGGACTCAAAGAACCATATATCTGTAATACATTCACAATATTCACATTTAGGGGAAACAGTCCCTAAACTATATACTGTACCATAAAAAAGAGGAAGTAGATCGATCGTACACATCCCAAAATTCACAACCTCTTTCCGAATTTCAATAGCCGAACCTGATGTAGTCGCAGATGTAGACGATGCCGACTTTGACTTAATCTTAGACAGCTTAGTTTTAACTGGTTTCTTAGTTGCCTTAGTTTTGATAGAAGCCTTCGATGTGCTTAGTTCGCTAGCAGATGACCTATTCTTCCCTTTTTTCGGCGATTTACTTGTTTTGCCTTTTGGTGATGCCTTCTCCTTTTGGTTGCTATCTTCTGCAAATTCTAGCGCTTGATCCGGAATCGGTTCGTATACGCTGATGATGCTGTCGCGGAAGCCTTCAAAAACTTTTGAAGTGATTGAACTCACCCTTATACTGTTCTGAAGTTGATCTTGAAGGTTTGGATCGTAAGCTTCCATCATTTGATATACTGACACTATAGTAGAAAAAGATGATGACAATAATAGACATATACTTTTGCACCTTGCAAGAACTTATGAAGGCACTTTAGCTTGCCAAAGCTCCGTGGAAAATAAAAAACTATAATGAAGATACATATGACCAATGTAATAACGACACTATATATGGAGAAAAAGGTAACTCATTAAATCAAATAATGATGGTATCCTTTCAAAATCATTTTGATTTACCCTCCAATCAGCAGAAACGTGACTGCAGTCAATCCGACCGCAAAATGTTGCTCGTGTACGGGCGCACTAATAGGAATTGTTATTCACATTGAAAGGAAACAATTGTCAAACTTTCAAAAACAAATAATTTTTTTACAGAATATTTTTCTGAAAGGGTATTATAGTAGCACCAGTATTTGTTTCAATAAAAAAACCATCCTGGAGTTTCAAAATAAAAGTTACATAATAATGATGTTAGTAAGTTATCTGGTATATATCCACATGTGTGAGATATTTTTTTAGAATAAACTTCTGTGAATTTAATAATTTACCTTTACTGATTATTTACCTACGACAGGGGAAGATATCAGCCTATTCAAGTGTTTGACAGAATTAATGTCAACGTCGAGGTAGAAAGTCTCGTCTATGTCTAGAAATTCATCGTCGGAAACTGGTATCCAAGCCGTTTCACCTATTACTTTTTCTAGAAATGAACATTTGGTTTGTATACTAGAGATTTGAAAAAATCCCACCTGCAAAAATAAACCATTTCAAAACCATAGTGTTGCGGAAGTGATTTTTACACCTATTAAGTGTCGTAACTTGGTTATACATAATAGCTAATAGCAATAAACAACTCCGATAGATGGTACACGTGGACGTTGTGGTAGGAGTGAAATCCAAATGAAAGGTGTAGTTGAAATAAATAACGTCACGATCTTATAAATATCGAAGTAAAAGACAAATTGAGGGGACTAGCGCTCCCTAGGCCAGTAACCAGGCTGGATTTCGACGGTTTCGGCGAGGTCGTCAGTTCCATAATAATTTTAATAAATGGAAAGTGAGGTGTATATGAAAGAAAAAACTAAAAGGTCTTCCTTCGGATGACCTTTGGATACAAAAAATATGAAAGAGCAAATGGGGTGGCAGCATTGATTGAAGCAAGACCACTGCGTCCCCCGACGAATCTCCTGTTAATTATTAACTTATTAGAGCGAATTAAAAGTATTTCCTTCCTACATCCTCATCTCCACTATATTTTTTTCAAATAATTTAGGCTACGTGTCACAGGTCTTCAACGAACACTTACTACATTTTGATAAGATTCCAGGATTATTTTGATAGGACCTATTTTTTCCTCAACTATTACTTTCTCTTCAACTTGTACCGCAGCTTCCGAAACTTGGACTGGTTCGACCTAAAAATTCTCGGTAGTAAATCGGGCATGAATATATACAAAGGTGAGTATTCACATAATTTTGTTTATCTTTTCCTCTTTTGGCAGTTTTATGAATTTTCTTCGACATAGTGACAGTAACACTCAACTTCGAAATGTCAATTTGGCATAATCGTATATAGAAATAAATGAACTAGTAATTTTTTGTAGAGGTAATAGGAATTTTCATATTCAAAAATTGTGATGAGAAAGTTTATACAGGTGTAGAAACCCCAAACTTTTCAGTTCAGTTCATAAGTTTATTAGTAGAAATTCTCTTGTTCCATTTAACTGGATGTTCACCGTCTTATATCAAAATGTGTTCTGATAGTTTTCATTTTGTCAATGAACCTTTCTCCTGAAGTACGAAAAATCACTCAGTAGCAGCGCTAGTAGTTCGGTAGGGACAAATACTGCCTAATCCTCATATAAACATATGGTAAAGTACAATTTAAAAAGAATGTTTTTAACAGAAGAAAACGTTCCTGGAGCAAAACTAAAATTTGCAGCTGTAAAGGATAACAATGTTGGATTACATGCCGTAATTTAAAAGTAACTAGAAAAAGTGAATTAATAGACAGGTTAGTAGACACTTAGTAATAAAAGAAATTTAAAATAATTATGAATTTCAGATTTATTTTGAAGTGAAATATGAATCAAATATATATGGTAATGAAATAAATTTAATTAAATATAATAAATGAATATAATTCAATAAACTATTGAGGTTATATCTCGTTATAATCAATGGTAATTAACTATGGAAAATGTACTATACATTTCATGTTTAGAGCATACAAATGAATATTTATTTATTTTTTGCTCTGTTAAATCCACTCTCCTCGAAGCATGTCCATTTCTTACATCTAACCTCATTATTATGATGATTCATAAATGGTATAAAAACACGTTTTCTTCCGGATATCGATTATTCGACGTACACTTTGCAAAACAGCAATGCTTTGTTGGCATTATACTAGCACAAAATAATTTTTTATATCAGATTTATATTTTCAAATAATAAATTGATATTACTTAAATATCACTGTTTTACATGTGAATAGTTTATCTTTGTCCCTACTACTAGTGCTGCCTCTTGTGACACGTTATCTGTACTATTCTCAGGAAAAAGGCTCATTGTTTATTTCTGATGTGACCTCGATGGTCATTCTCACGCACTTTCGATGGTCTTAAAGTTTCGCCAATGTAACTTACAAGGTATCTGATAAATGCAAGTTTTTGCAATCTTCTTGTTTGGTTTTGTATGTGCGAGTATAGATCACGATGTATTTATTGTTTAGTTTTCATGTGTTTGATTCCCCGTTTAGTTGCTTTCCATTCCTTCTCAATTGACGTAATGTATCAATACGGGGGTCGCACACAAACAAACAAATATCATTTATATGAGATGAATATTGCTTCTATACAGGTCGTTTCAGAGCGTAGCAGGAAAATTATAATGAAAGATGCAAATTGAAATTTTCAATATCCTGGATGAAAGTTGAAAAAAGTCTGTTGATTTATGAAAAATGTCTGTTGTAACTTGTAATGATTCAAATATTGTTGACCGAAACCTTTTCCAAAATGCTTTTCAGCGTGATCATATTTGAGATCTAATTATGAGGTTAATTTTTATCTGGATGAAGTAATTGATAGCTCGTATAAAATGTTCATGAATATAAACGAATGAAAATCAGCTACGGATGCAAAACTTCGGCGATCACAAGAAATGTATTCAAATGAACTCCTGTAAGAAACGGGCGTCAGACCGTTAGTCAGAGAAGCTATAGACTATGCTGTAGACAACCCCTCCCAATATAGAAGGATCCGAGACTCTGTCGAATGAGGCCCTCATGTCCCCCGTTAACGGATGAACACATTTTTCATCCTTCCCACCCCAGCAGGGTAGGGGTACTCCGTGAAGGGCGGCACTGATGCCTGAGAACTTTCATGCCGTCAAAATATCCTTAGTCATGAGCCTATTTGTCTTTCTGACGAAAATCAGCTGAAAGGGTAAGGGAACTGGGCTCCAACCTGAATGAACTAAATACGCTTGGTCGATGGGCATCAGATGACAGTGATCAAGAAGAACTACGCTGCAAAAATATAGGTACTGCCTTTCTCTAAGATTAATGTCATCGAATCGGATATCATATTATCGGGATATAAAGTTCCGTTAGCTGCGTCACCTGAAGTGTTGGGTGTCAAATTGGATATCAATATTATAAGTGAGTTTTATTCGCACTAACCTAATTCTTGATTAATAAATTGATGGATGTAGCCGTTACTACGTGATAGGAAATCATAATGAAGAAAAGAGAAATGAAACTTTCTATGTCTTTTACCAATTTTATTTGTAACTAACGTTACTGCAGTAACGTTACTGCCGTAACGTTAGTTACAAATAAAAGTGGTAAAAAACATAGAGAGTTTAATTTCTCTTTTATTCAATAATTCATGATCTGCTATTCCCGCCAAAAGCTATTTGCTCTCTCTACTCGATCAAAATATAACGAACAGAGATAGCGAATAACTTTTTTCGGAAATGACTCATTATGGGTGCCAACAAAACCCAACTGACAATGGCAGATTTGGCCATTCAAAAACTTGGAATACTAGAACAGATAGCAAGTTGTACATACCTCAGAGAAGCCCAAAAGCTAATACTTATGGTGTTGCATTCATAATCCCATATTTCTGGCCACAATGTTTCTCGTTCCGCAGTCGATGTCAAATTTGTCAAACCTTGGCTTTGCTTGACAGAACTTCTTGGGAAGCGTTGTCTGTAACTTAGTCTTGGGCTATTGTCTAAATCCTTAGACAATGTTATTCGTGGTTAGAGTCGATCTCATAGATGGTATCTTTATAAGGGAAGACGTCATCTTCCTTTTCTAATCATGGGTTATATTGTTTTGAAGTATTCTTTTGTTCATATGTTATTATAACCACTTTTCTCATTGTGCCAGAACTGTATTCCACTGAGGGAAAATGATACCTTATCATTTTCTGAAATTCCACCGTTTTCTATATATTATAGCTTTTGCTTGGTCTACTCAAAGATATACAAAGTGATCATTATAGTGGTCATTCGGTGTGTTGGAAGAAATTATTGTTGGTCCTTCTGAAGGGTATTGTATTTTCTTAAAAACAAAATAAATATCAGTACAAAACAGAATGAACAGTTTATTATTGATAAAAATGTACATTTTTGTTGATCTCCTCGATTTTTGAGAAAATAGTCTACAAAATCAATAATCAAGAACGCACTTTGAAAAACCTACCAGCATGAAACAAAATAACAGCTGTACTAGATAAAATACTTGATGAGGTGAACGTTACTAATATAGAAATAATAATAGAACTAAGTGAATACGAAGAGATAGACAGTAAAAGTGTTCATAATGACAAAAACAATGAAAACACAAGCATCGAATCTAGTAGCACCTCTACAAGTGATTCAGATTCCGAGTCGATTAAGTCTCGGAAATTGATTTTTTTTTTTAATATTAAAATAGTTTATTTAAATGCATGTTTGTCTGATTAATACCAAGAATATAACATAATTATTTAGTAATTCTTGAAACATTAAATTTCCGAACTATAAATCATTATATTTCAGCAAAATACCAATTTTTTTACTCAACAGAAGATTGGACAAATAAATATTAAGTTTAATTTTGAAATTATTTTCAATACATACATTCGATACTTGTCCAATCAATTATTATTTATTTATTGAGTATATTTTGAATTTCCTGAAGAGATTTTCCCTTAGTTTCCGGCACGAAATAACCGATGAAAATAATCGCGCATGCTACGATGCCGGAGAACAAAAAAAGCGAAAAAGACATTCCTAATATTTCTGAAATCCTGGGAAACATAAACGTCACAAGAAACCCAAATAAGGTCATCGAAAAAGCTGCCATTCCGTTCAAATAATATTTGAAATTCGGAGGAAAAATTTCACCAATAACGGTCCACGAGATGGGTCCGGATCCAACCTTGAAGCTGCTCATATTCAATAACACGCAACTGATGGGTATCCAGGAATAGGCGGACAAATCCAAGCTTTTTTCTTGAAGATAGGTGTAAGTGCCAAGACCAGTGACCGAAATTAGCAGCGCAGAGTAGGAGAATAGCAAAAGCTTCTTTCTGCCCACATTGTCTACAAATTTCACCGTCACAAGTGTCCCTAGTAGTTGGACAAATCCAGCTATCATCACCGATTTCTCAGGTCCAATACTGCCTTTGGTGGACCCGAAAATGGTCTGCTGGTACGCGGCTATTGCTGGATGACCGTTGAACTGCTGGGCGAACATCAGACCCAGCGCGATGATTAGGCTCTTTTTTGCAGCTTTAGATTTTCGAAAATCTTCAAATGAAAACGCAGTTTTGGAATTTTGGACGCTAGTTAGTATGTCCTTTAACTCGCTTTGTACATTATCTGCTCCTGACTTCACCAATGCTTCTTCCGCTTCGTCCAGCCTGTTACGCTTTGCAAAATAATACGGGCTCTCGGGCACGTAGAGTCCAAAAACGATCAGAAATAGAGCCGAGGGAACTAGACACATCATCGCTAGGGTCCTGATGGCAACGTAAGGTCCGATGGACCAGACCAGAAATTGTGCTGAAACTACCATCAGTGGCAAAAACATGCTGGTCCTCCCTCGGTGTTCGGTTTCGGTGATTTCAGCCACGTAAGAAGGAATTATGGAGAAAACGCATCCAGTTCCTATGCCCAGCAGGAACCTGGAGGCGTAAAAATGGGTCACGTCATTGGCGAAAATGAGCATGATGTTGGAGGCCACCTGCGGAAGGGAAAACATTATGAGAGTAGCTTTTTTTCCTATTTTCTCGGATATGTAGCCTGTGAATGAAGGACCGCAAAGGGCTCCTAAATTGTGCAAGGAGGTGATCCATGATATTTCTAGGGTGCTAGCGGGGTGCGATAAGGGGTTGAAGGCGGGGTCAGTTTCTTCTTTTAGCTTCGGGACGCATGGAGACGACCAGGCAAACCCATATCCCGCTACGAATGTCATCAGGTTAACTGTAAAGGATCACATTATAAGAGAAATGAATCGAATAAGTTACTTCAAAAGATATAATTCTAAGTAGCCAGAGAATCTACAGAGCAAACCATAGAGCAAACGTATGGCATGAGAGGCTTCATAGGATAAAAATTTTCGCAAAATCCAAGTCTATTTGTAAGAGGGTAAATTTTTGTCCCAAAACTCGTTGCAAATCATTCAACCATCAAAGCAGGCGTCATTCCGAATTTTTTTGAATTCAAATTAATCCAGGTCTTTAGCGAACCTGATTACTTCATTTGGTGAGTAATCATTCAGGTCAGCTGACAGGAGTGAGAATCTGCCGAATGACAAAAACCTGATATGGTTCGGCCTAGGGCAGGCAAAAGTAAGTATTTCTTGCTACCGGGGTCTGATTTTCCTAGTAAAGAATATTCTGCTATGATGATGTTCAGGAAGGCGCTCTTCCATGGCTAGAGCTGATCCACCAGGCAGAAGATGCTTTCTTAGCTTCTCAGGTAGCCTATAGCCATCTCGGCCGGAATGTGCAGCTCTAGAACCGCACTTCAGTGACGATACACTGAATTCAGTGAGGCTTGCAGGGAGAGATTGGTTCCTCTCCTGATGCAAATTCTACTTCTAATGATCAAGAACTTCGTGCAAAGCAGATTTATAAGATATCCTGCTCTTGAGGAGATGGTGAGTCGCTTACTTGCTGCACACTCTAGTCTCATATGTTTGTTCAAGAGTTGGAGAACTGAGAAGCTCCTGATCTTGACTCGATGTTACAGAGAGGATAGTTGGGGTCGTGTAATCGTCGTGTATCGCCTTTGTAGACCCGGGTTTAGATAATTCGGTTACTACATGGTACATAATGGTTCCACGAGTAGCTAGGGAAGGAAGGTCATCAGCCTCTGCGACGAGAGGGCGTCCAGTATTTCAAAGGTTCCGTTAGAGTTACTGATGAACTCAGTGACACTTCGGCACGGATATTCATTGTTGTTTCGGATTTAATACTTAATTGGCATACAGCTGTCATAAATTTTATATTTTTATGAGCTTCAATATAGGTGTGAAAATCTCATGAAATTGATATCAAACAATCTATATCAGCAAAAATTAAGGATAAAAATTGGTCATGAATGAACTTGAGTCACTTTCGAACTAATTCAATGAAGATGTATTTTTTGTGAAATTTGGTAGTTCTTTGAATTGTACCTACAAATCTTTTTTGGTGAAAAGTTAATTCTTGCCACTACATGCAAGTTTGTAATTTTATCGAGTGAAATGTTGATGAACTTGATGTGTAATGAATATACGGAAATAGGCTGATATCATATTATTGATTATTTCATAAATAATGATCATGGTGCAGTACTTTGTTTTTCACTGATAACCATTGGTAATTACTGCATATGTGTATTACTTTCACATATGAACCTCATTCCTCGATTGTATTGCTTTTGAAACAGACATATTTGAGTTAAAAACATAGGTGAAGAACAGTAGTCAAAGTGTGTCTTGATCACTTTATAAACAGTGATTTTGTTTGTGTTGATAGATTGCTGCTAATTATAGAGAAAAGATTAAATTTCGTTGAAATCACCCTCGGTGATGGTAATAATTCCTGTGAAAGGTTTCCTTCTATTTTTATTATCTGTAGTGTCTATTTTTGTAGATAGTTTCAAAGAATCTTTTCTAGTCCAGAAATACCACTTTATTTTCTTGCTATCAAGAATTTACTTAGACAGAATTACAATGCCGTTTTACATGATTATATTTTTCGAGAGCCAGACTGATTAAGAAAGACAATATTAATATTTCCAATAAACTTTAATAACTGATTCGACTGGAAATTACTCTGTCAGGTCCCCGATAAAACTTATTACTATCCAAGACTACATAGAGAGACTATAGAAATTAAGAAAGATGGGGAAAGTAACATTATTGAAATCGGGGTACCTGCACTCAATTGCTATCATTTCAATCTGTTTTGAAGACAGCCAGAACACTTTGTCCGTTGCCTCACCACTTTTGATAATGTCTACCTCAGTCATAGACGAACCGTCAGTCATAAAAACTTGAGAAACCAGAGAAATGACTTTAACATCTTGATGACTGTTGATACATGCCATTTCTGAGATTTTCTCTATAGTGAATTTTTAGACCTGAATTCCATTGCCTTTGTTTGTTAGGTATTTTAGGAATTGGAATAACTGGATTTAGATTAGATTAACGGATTTTATCTCACCTGAAGCAGCAGCAAAATAGGAAAACCGAAGTCTTTTTCTTTTTGTTTCCATTTTAGTCAAGAGAAATGATCCGATGAAAATTTGGATAGTATTTGAATCTGAACATGAATTGAAGTAATATGCTTGCGCAAATTTTTGAAAACAATTGCAGTTTCGAGAAATATGTTGCATTAATAAAATAAATATCTACAGTTGTTGATTTTACTTAACAGCTTGATAATGAAATCTTTAAAACAATCATTTGGAATAAGAAAGAGAACGACATTCATAAAATTTTTATAATACCAGATTAACTGACAAATATACCATAAAAAACATATAAAAGTCTGTACAACTTGTCAAATATCTTGTATCTGAAGTCCATTCCTTTTCATTGACCATAATTTTTGAATTCATATTAATAATAGATTAATATAAACGGTAGATATCAATTTTTGGCTTCGGTTTCAACTAGATGTCTTGGCATTGACAGCTGCAGAGAGAAACAGAAGGTGATTTCTCTTTCGGCAATCGATGCACAAGCCTGGCTTCACTTGTTTATCTTGATTGAGCAAGGGTCGAGTTTCCTGTAGAAAAATTCAAATGTTCATTCCTCAACTTATTCATTTGACAATTTATTCATTTCAATTCAATTGATTCCTGCATTCGTTGGACACATGAATGATTGTTTGTATTATTCTATTTCAGTTGATTTTTAGTGTTATATGAATTGAGTTGTAATTTAAATAAACGAAATGAAATACTTGAAGTTTTTATTGTTTCCAAAGAAAAAAATCGTTTTCAGAGTATTGCAAATTGAGTGCCAATTTACTAAAAAATAATCAAAATATGTGGAGTTCAAATCGGTAATAAACAAAAATGTTTATTCAACAGTCAATGAAATATATTTTTCAAGCAAATTCTAGGAACGTTCCTCATATAGTTTTGACCATTGAATAAAATATTAGTCGTTTATGTAACTCATGCTTTATAATGACACTTTGAATTCACTTTCTGCAAGTATTTACGGAAATATATTTTCAATAAATATATTTGCCTAAATACAAAACAATACAATTCAAAAATATATAGCAAACGGGCTCTCGGTATTTTAATAGTATGTGGCGAACAGCCGAAAATATCTATATGTTGAAAGAAACTTCCATTGCTTAAGATTCGAGTAATTAGAGGAAAAAAAACATGATTAGTTGAGTGAAAGGTTATTTTCAAAATAGCTGACTCTAGTTTGTTTATTCACATTCAAATTAACTGAGGATACGATTTAATTACGGTTCATATTACTCATTGAAATTTTGTTTGAAAAGCATATAACATTAATTACTTCCCGATTCTATAATTTCAATTAATTGAGTTTATACAGGCCGTCTCTTTTATCATGTGGTAGCATTGATATATTCCAAACTGTAACAGATATCAAGACGATTAAATGGGGAAAAATATAACTACCGTGAGAAACAGTACTATAACGATGTAACAATAAATCTTTGATTCAATTTTGGTGTTAACACAGCCAAACTGTCTCTTTTATTACGAATATTGATAAACACTTCATCATTATGGACTTTCTTGGACGAAAGTAATTTGGAAAGCCATATTCTGCTAAATATTGGTGTTCTGACTCTCACAATGAGGGTTCTGAAGACAAGTAATATAAGTTAAGTGTTTTATTTGCCCCCTTTTTTGATAATAGAGTAGGTTTAGGCAAGGCAATTTGTTTTATTATTAGATTAATTTTATATTGAGCCTGATAGCTTAAAGCGCCCTGTAGTTCTGTTGAAAAAAATCAGATTATTCTAAAGTCTGCACTCAAACCTTGATGAATTAATGCATTTCCCCTTAAACCTGACAATCTCAGTGGATTTTCGTTTAGAATACAAGTGATCTGAAGTCTTATTACTTAATTTTTTATGGGTTCACTTTAATGAAGAGCTTAGCTAAATATCTGAACGATTAAAAAAAAAGTATAAATTCAATTGTGCCTAAATATTATCCAATCTATAATTCTCATTTCATTAAACTGATCAACTGATCTTTTGCTACAAATAACAAATAGTAAGCGGGGAATGAGCCAAAGGGAAGCCAAGAAAAGGGATCAAAAGGCAGTGGTTCTTTAGAAAAGAGTGATAATAATAATTGGAAAACTTCTGGGAATAATAAACTGAAGACTCTTATCTTCGCAATTAGAGACAAGCTAGTCCTTAAGTATTAACGTTTAGATTGTTTGCTGCAAGGTATATTTCAATTCAATTTTTGTATTGTTAACCAGCATTCTATACCGGGTGTCAACGAATCTATTAGACAAGTCATAATTTCTAGACTATTAGGAGAATTGAAATGAGATTTGGAATAGTTGAATGGTATGTGGAGAGGAATGTTTTCACATATTTTTCACTTTCCGGTCAC
>WOGN01001541.1:0-19000 GCA_015342105.1 Leptinotarsa texana
CTTCTTGCGGTTAAGACCAAAAATCGGTCTTGAACTGCAGTTGTAGCGCGTCCTCGCCCTGGATGTTGTTTGGCTGGACTGCCAGTTTCACGGAAACTCCGCCACAAACGACTGATAATACTTTGGGAGACCCCCAAACGAAGAGCTACATCATTTTGTCGCATGCCACCTTGAAGCTCTATTCATCTCAGCCAATAGTAAGTGATGGCGTTCCATGTTGAAGCACCATATTTTCAGTTTAATTGCTGAGCAAGAACTGCATAGAATGTACAAACTCGACACTTTCAAATCTACAGTTTGTAGGCTTTGTTCAACCCATAGAAATCTACAGGGAGGTCGAGTGTACCAATTTAATCGAAATTAAACGACCTCATGCATTTATTTTTATGATATTTAGTATGTAACAAAAATATCCCTAGACTTTTCCGATGTGTGTATATATACCTCTGAAGTTTTGTGTTCGATGTTTCCGCTCTGATTTTGGAGATATTTTCAAGAAGTTGATGTGACTTGACGTTCAATCTAAGGAGTAGGCAGATTGAGACCTCAAAGAGAACTCGTGAGCAGGTAGATTGAGGCCCCAACGTCAAGCCGCACGAATTTTTTGAAAATGGCTCCAAAATCGGGGTCGAAACGTCGAACGGGTCAACCCGAACTACACATATATATATATATATATATATAAAATCAAAGTGATTTTTCAGTTTCACGGTATTATCCAACACATTATTTTGATCTTCTTCAGATTTTTGTCAATTAAATTGCACTTATATATTCGATGACCTTAATAATGAAAAACGATTATGGTGGGTTGATGAGTTCATTAGTAAGTTTTAGAACTCTCTTATTTATGAGGCGTCATACTGACCTGAAAATGAACCAACTTGCAAAGCATGGTATCAGCGATGAAAGCTTGATGCAAATAACAACACACCAGTGATCTTACTTCCTGTAGGGCCCACTGTCGTCCTGGAATCGTTTTGTCTTGTTCTGTTTCAGAACAAGTTTCTATTAACATTTGGATAGCAGCTGCTTCCTGTTGTGACAGAAAAATATTGGAAACAGTTTTATGATTCAAAACATTAAATATAGGTCAAAACTGTCAATATTTGAAATGATAAGTTTGAAAATACCTGAAACTGATATGAAGACTTTTTACAATTATTTTAATAGCCACATTTTCATTAGGAAAACTAATTTTTCATATGAATTCCAAAAGATGAAATACTTAAAGTTACACGAAATATTTATTACGTTTATCTCTTATTATATTAATCTAGAAATTTTCAATACATTGTTTCATAACTTAATTAGCTTTCTTGTCTTAACATTTTGCTTGTTTAATTTTACAAAAGAGGTTATCACACCTTCAATAATCTAAACCCAGTTGTGACTTAAGAATAAAGACCTTTCTACATTCATTTACACAATTTTTTATGTTTCAGAATGTCAGTAGGGGTTAACAACATATCTTTATCGCACACTGGACAGTGAAACAACCTAGAATTTGGTTTCACAATAGCTATTTCTTCATCTTTCTCTCCCTCTTTCTCTTCGACCATCAGATCCTTGCAAAATGTTTCATGTTGCATAAAGCTGAAAAGAGACGACCCTAACTTTGACATCTTACAGTGACAACATTCCAAAGGGGTCTGAAATAATTCTTCTTCGATAGCACAGGCCCACTGCTCTTGGAGTAAACAATCGAAAACAACATTCTCTGTGACATTAACTCCTCCTATTTCATAATTCTTTACAATTGTATAGTTTTTGTCAAAGGGATTTTGATTATTTTCGTTGAAATTCTCCGTTTCAAAGAAATTCATGTCAAAACAATATATTTCTTTTAGATCAGCAGGTAGCAACCGCTTCATGTTGTAACTGATTTCTGCACACATGAAATTAACGAGATCTTCAATGAAATAAAAAATTTCCTTTTTGTTTACATGTTTGTTGTTTTTCGGGTCTTGCAGTTTGGTATCCAATTTGTTTTTCCATTTGTTTCTAAGAGAAATTGCCCTGAGAAGAAGTGTTTTACCTAAAAAAAGGAAAAGAATATACAATGGATTTTTACAATTGAGATTATTTTTTTGGAAACCACCAATGTATATAATTTTCATATATTTGGTTTTTGGAAAATTGATTTACTGTTAATTTTTCATTGTCTTAATGTGATACTAATTTGTTCATTACAAAAAAAAATGTTTTCGCTTCCTACCATTTTGTATATACAGTGTGTTCCATTTCAAATGGAAACATCCTTAAAAAAATTATATTGCCTACCAGATTGAATTTTTCTTCAATTAATTGACATTGAAATATATTCGAAAATCAAATTTCATGAACGAATCTTAGTTTTCAAGACCAACTTTTATTTTTCAACATAAAAAAAAATAAAAATGAATCTGAAGAGATTAAAGTGAAAATCTAACAATACAGTGTTACTTGAATAAATTATGGATTTTCATCAAGTATCAGCCAATTCCATCACATATATGAACAGATTTATGAAGCTTTGCAACAGTTCATGTCAAATCTGCCTTCGTCATTATAAGGGAGTAGAATTTGAAAAATATGCTATTTAATTATCCCATCAATTCAATGTTAGAAACCTTCATCAGCAGGTTTTGCTGAATTTTACCAAACTATGTTCATCATTTAAAAAATAAATTAATATTATATATTAATATCATACTCATCTCGACAAAATTATGATACAAGCCATTTCGAAACTACGTGATCTGTGGTCAGATTTTTTCAAGGAAAATCTCTATTAATTTTCTTCGATTTTTGACATTGAAAAATAATCAAAGTTAGCTCTGAAAATGAAGACTCAAAACGATTTTCTGATGAAAAAAAAAGTAATTCCAATTGGTTGAAAAATATATGTTTCATGAAAGTGCTTTCATTTTAAATGAGTCACTGTGTAATATCAGAAATTCATAATATACCTTGGCCAATATATGGAACATCAAAAAGTAAAAAATCGTCAACTACAAATTGTGTCAGCGTCCTGTTAGTAGCTATAGTTTTACCAAACAACAGCAAAGTCTGCAAAGCAGGCATTCGCATGGTATTCACCAAATAAACTTTCTTTGTCTCCAAAATAGATTGATAAACAAGTATCTGATGCCTTTTACTTATGGGTCTTCTGCTGAAATATCCAGGAGGTGGAACTTCAATGTCGTTGTTGTGTAACTCCAGGATCTCAGGATTCAATGCAAAATAGTTCATTGGCCTGAGGAATAAATAGTTTTTATGTTTGGTGTGGTATAGACGTTCGGAGACAGTTTTGGAAGAATTGAACTCATCCTCAACAGCTACCTGGGGATAGAGTCCGCTAGTTAAGATAAGTTTAAGCATCATAAGATCTTTGTGGCTATCTGCCGAGGCTTCATTCAGTAATCTTTGCAACCTGTAAGAGAAAACAACAACTAATATTGTTTATAACACAAATACACTGATGTATCCTCATGAGAGAGTTGCAATTTATAGTGGTTTCATTATTCAAACACAACATTACTTTGATTTAAAAAAAAGAACTCAAACTTAGGAGAAAATGTACTGTTGTTATTGAAACATTTGCATCTTTGCTCATAAAAAAAAACAATTGATGTAGATTGACAAATGACAACAGTATTAGGTTTTGAATAAAATCTCTTGGGTTATTCACCTTTTTCTTAATGAAAAATAAGAAAAAAAAACTACCATTGAATGATAGGAAAAATGACGATGACAGCTGTTTGCTGCAGTTACATTTCAGAGAAACCATCTATTGAGAAAAAATATTTCCCATACGGACATTGATGGTTATTTTCACTAAAAAACTCATCATGAAGTGATAACTGGAAGGTTCTAGCAATGGAGAAGAATTTCTATGTACAGCAATCCATTAAAGATGCACATAAAAATGTTTCTATGAATTTCTTCCAAGTTATCAGAATAATATAATAATATCAGACAATCCTAAGAAAACAATGCATGGCAAATGATAAATCAGCCGTTTTATCAGAGTGGAAAAAAAAATGAACTGCCTCAATAGTGAGTATGCCACGAATCTCCAAGAAATTGTCAACCTCTTCAATGAGTACCTCCTTTCTATACCCAAGAAAATAATTGCGGATATCAAATGTATTGATCCAGTAAACTAGCATCAAAATCCTCTTGATATTTATGAAACAATATTTTTTGAATCCAAAATAAGCACTCTCTCCCAGTCTACTTCTGAATAGAGTATTGCAGTAATGTGAATATAGTTGAAATATTCAAAATTACAGACAAACCTGCCGCAGCATCTTTAGAAAAAAAGGCATTATGACAATATTAGGTTTATATATTTATGAATGGACTGTTTATCTTTTTAAAAATAGGTAAAAATTTGAAGTGAGAATCATGACTACTCCATTCGCAGTAATGATATAATTTACCCAACACATAGGCAAGTATTATCAGAAAAACATCCGTCTTATGTGGCAATTAGATTATTTAATAAATTACCAAACGAAATCAAATGCTTGAACAGTTTCATCAAATTTAAATAACACATAAAGAAATTTCATAATACTATTATTATTAAAAATATGGCTGTATAATTTTTTGCTTTCACAAACCTGAAATTGCTCACATCCATCATACTTATTTTTTCAACATGAAAGTTTTATTACGATTCTAATTGATTTGATAAAATAAAATCATTGGGCATTTTAGTTAATCTTACCTGTTAAAGTCATTCACTATTCTGAACTCAACATCCCTGATATCGGCCTTATCACCATCTTCCGGTTTATCTGAAAAGTTGTATATATCATACTTTAGCTGCTTTCTAGTTGTTGACTTTGTATCATTCTTCAATTGATACCGCATCGATTTCAGATGCTTCAACTCCCCATGCCTGATGGCCCTCTCCGCACTGCTCAAATTCTCATCTTCAATCTTGGCCAGCAAATCAGCCTCGTGTAAGATGTCCCTGAACTGCTCGAGCAACTTGGTCGCTTCGTAGAATCTCTGCTCTTCCAGACATCGCTTTTTGGCCCAAGATTTAGAATTCTCACATTTTTTGGAATGTCCTTGCTGGGTTGTCGACGTTTGCTTTACAGTCAGCCATTCCTTGTAGAAATTAAGGAGCGTAATTGGGTCACCGTGGTTGGATTCTAAAGGATTTCTCAGGTCTTGGGCATCCAAATTTCTTTGAGCAGTTTGAGTCAGAGGGCTCTGTACGCTGAGAAGTGCGGCTAGAGCGAGGACAGAGTTTACATTGCCGAATATTGTGGACATAATAAGCATTTTACCTGGAAAAATGAACTGTCATTCAAGATGTAACTGACCTCTCAATTATTTCATATATCAATTTTTTTGTAATTTAGAAGACTTCTTTGTTTATATCAAAATCTTCAGAAAATAATACAGAATTATGAGTGAGTACTTCAATTTCTTTAAGGAAAGGGTTCTTTTCGAAAGTTGAAAAGGTTACAATTTTTATACTTTTCAAATGAACTCAATAACTATAGACAAAGTTCATCACTTTATTTGCTAGTGAGATTGTACGCTATTTAGAAGTCACAAATTTGTTTTGTAAAGTTGAACATGCTTGCAGAAAAAGAAGGTTCACTAACAATCTAAAATTATAAATTTAAACTGATATAAGGCTTTATTGTTATAACTTGAAAATTAAAAATTTACTTCATGCTGAAATGTACTTCACACCACCCCTCTTCTTAAAATTTCGACTTTTGTAGACCTGATACCTAACGAAACTAAGAACGATAACTCTGAAGGATCTCTACAAGTTTGTGAACTTTCAAAGAAATAAATTCTGCTGTATATCGCTAAGAGTATTCCTTGATGTAAATAGTAATACTCCTAAATACTTAGAGCATGTGTTTGGACATGTGTTCACAATTTTCATTTTTATTATGAACACGAAGAATTTTTCAATGTTTTTAAATTGTTTTTGTAACTCTTTAGCATAACAATCTCAATGACACATCTCTCCCTGAAGATAGTAGTAAACATTATTGAAATGATCGGTACTATATAGTTATAATTTCTCGCTTGCCATTTTGCCCAAATTGTTCCATCTTTCACGGTGTGCTTTTGACTTACATATTGATTCTTGACATGCTAACACAAGAATTTTTTCTAAGAATATGAATAATTTATGAAGTTATACAAATTCATATAAAGTACGATCATCAAATAAAATGAGTATTTGAATCAAATGTTTTTGTTTAAATTGTTTAGAATTACTTTACTAGCAATTTTTTCACATAATTCGGAAAATTTGAGTGGAAAAAAAATATCTGGCTATAGTTTTCAAAGTTACTTTGTTTCGAAAAATAATCTTGTTTTATTTTTAGAAATAAACTGGAAAAGGGAAATGTGGGAGTCCATATTTTGTATCTATTACCTATTGCCAAGTCAACTGGTAACTGACTCAAAGCATTTCCCAGCGGCGTCAATGCCAAACACTCTTTGTCTAATCTCAATGCGCCGATGAACTTTAATTTCTCTATACTCTCTTCTAAACTTTTGGCAGCCGGTTTCTCAACAAAAGGATAGTTAGCTATTTCGCTCAATCCCAAAGAGATCATGTGCAACAAAAGCGAATCCAATGGTACCTGATGGATTTCAGCTGGAGTAAAAGCCTCAAAATTGGCGAAGTCTTCTTCCGAGTACATGCGAAAGCATGTTCCAGGACCTGTACGACCAGCTCTACCTTGAAAAATAATGTACTTTGAAACAAATGGACGTTTCTCATATTTCTCATGAGGTTTGATAAGTTCTGCCTTGACAATCATTTGTATATAAGTGGTAGTTTCTACACATGAAATGATGATGTCGCCATAAGTGATGCAACTGATCAATCCTTGATGAAAATCCATAAGTATACAAGTGAAAATATCTCAATAAAGTGTTACTTGGTGACATGGGAAAAATCAAGTTTTTAACAAGATTAAATCATGTCCAACTGTTAGTTCATAACTTTTTGCCATATGTGCTGGACTTTTGACCTGTTGGAATTAAATGTATGACTCAAAAATATTGATCTTTTTTATTTTTCTTTCAAAACACAGACTTATAACCATTTGTAGTGGTTTAAAACTAGAATTTCTCAATAATTGGAGAATTATATTTGAACCATTATCAAAGAAGTTCCTGAAAACAAAAATAGATTTCTAAAATTTAAAAATCAATGTTACATTAGGACTGGGACAAAAAAAAATTGATATCATTGATTACTTTTCACTCGCTAAAATAAACGAAACTGTTTTCTGCAAAAACTGACACAAAAGCAAAGAAAAAAAATTTGAAATTTCAAAAAACAAAATAATACGAATATATCATATTTAATGCCACTAACTGCAAATTGGCCAGACAGTGAATTTCAGTCATGAAATAACGTGTATGATTCTTTTCAAATTCAGTGCATATCAATTGGCTCATTGGGTCTTTACTTTAGAAAACTTCTGCATTTCCTTATCTTGTACAAGACTCTTGAGAATCCTTGAAGGGAATAACTGAACGTTTTTTAAAGTGAATTGAAACAATTTGCTATATTGAGTGTTGATTACTATAGAAATCATACAAGAAATGATAATTATTAATATTATTTTTACCTGCTCTTTGCTTAGCACTATCTTGAGAAATATTACATTCGCTTAATTTATTCACTCCCACATTGGTATTGTAAGTCATCCTATTAACTTTCCCAGAATCAATAACGAATCTTATTCCATCTATGGTAACAGATGTTTCTGCTATATTAGTCGAAATTATACATTTCCTTACACCTTCTGGAGGATAGTGGAAAACCTAAAAGTACATAAGCGCCAATAAATTAATGATTGTATAATTATGTTCTACATGTATTGTATATTAGGGTTGCCTATTTGAATAGACTTATTACTAACTTCTTTTCTACTTACCTTATCTTGCTCCTCTAAAGACAAAGTGCTGTGCAATGGAAGAGCAATCCAGTTCTTTTTCAACTGAGCGTACTCCGACACAGCGTCAGAAAGTGTCGAAATCTCAGAAAAACCATTCAGAAAAATCAACATGTCACCCTTTTGATGCGGAGGATATTTATCATCTATCATTTGCAAAATCTGTAAGTACGGACTACAATCAAATTTCTCACGCTTTCTTTCGTAAGGGTCTTTGATGATAGGTTTGTATTTGATTTCTATTGGATAAAGTCGACCAGGTACTTGTATCACTTGGATATTTTCTTCAGCAAAATACTTCGTGAAGAGTTGAAGGTTTATGGTCGCTGACATGAGTATTAGCTTGAAATCTTTTCTTTGATGTAACAAGCATTTCATTATACCTCGAAAAAAATATATCACACATTGTAAACTACTGTAACCTTAACTCATTGAGTTATATATGACACTCATACAGTGTATATTACATTGAGTTTTCATTAAAAGTTAAAGGTGAAAGAGTCAAGTTATCAAGAAACATTTTGTCTAAGTTTTAGCTTTTATAAATTATTCGCCAATATACAGGGCCCCGTACCAAGTAGAAGCATAGTTTATTGAAGTTATATTATTTTAATGAAATGTCATAAATTGTTTTTCATAGTATTTCTTCAAAAAAGTGACTGTTTTCTATTGGATAAGTAGACAAAAAGATCCATATCTCCGACCTCCAAACCAATAATAGTTGACGGTTAAATATATAACTGTACAGTTGCGTATTTTGAAGTTCGTTTTGAAATATATGTTTTCTGAACAAAATCAAAAATAAAAATTTGGACTCTGAAGGTAAAATAAATGTAGCACACCGAAAATTGTTAATGTGTCTACCTACGTTTTGGAAAGCGTTTATTAAAAAAAAATTAATACATGTGATGGAACCGGTCAAAACTTAATGAAAAACAAAACATATTTTAATAAAACTTTATTCCGGGATTTTCACTTGACAGTTTACAAAATCACGACATGCAATTCATTATACCGTAGCTTGTTCAAGTGTATTCGGTATTACTTAACTTGATATGCCAAGATTCTTTACTAATGCAATTGATATATAAAAGTTTTATAGGATACATATTTTGATAACTTGACTCTTCTACCTCGATTTTCTATGGAAACACAAAATGAAACGTACTGTGCAAAACAAGTAACAAAGAATTATATACCTGTAACTTAAACAATTTTCAAGTCAAACCTGTTACTAGGAATGTCTCTGCAAAGATTGCAACAAAAATATGTTTATTATTGTTTATGAATATGGTGCTAAAACAGAAAAAAACTATTCCAAAAGCATGTTCTTAATAAAAAAAAGTTGTATTGCCGATTTTTTTTAAACAGATTTTCGGAAACGTAAAATTTTCAAACAGACAACCACACCATAAAAAAACGTGTGATATTAGAAGGACTTCATAAAGTGGTGGTGTTGAATTGTACTTGTGTATATTTTTGAATAAATTCAAACTTGGAGGTGCTTCACAATCTCAAGTAGGTAAAAAGCACAAACATTTGTGAGGTTTGAATTCCTCTTCACATTGGCAATCTGATACAGATTTAATCGTTCTATATTGTCATGTTTTATAGTGTTGTTTTTATGCTTGTTTTGAATATCATTTCAGTTTTGAGTAAATGACATTATTTCAAATTGAATTTGTGCAATCATACTGTTTCTGTTGAGAGACTAGTTAGAAAAAATTACCTATATTTAAAAGCACTATTCTGTGGAAAATAGTTACTAAAGAGTTTATATGACAAATATTTCAGATACTTACCTATGAGAAAATCTCCATGTAAATTCCTTTCGTGCACTTCATCTAGGATAATAACATCATAAGAACTTAGAGTGTCTTGTTCAGAGGCCTGTCTCAATAATAACCCTTCAGTCATGAATATAATGTTAGTATCAGCTCTTTTAGTTTTTTCAAATCTGATCTGATAACCTACTGTATTCTTGTATTCAGTCAAAGTTTCATAAGCAACACGTTTAGCTAAACTGATACAGGCGATACGTCTGGGTTGTGTACACACTATCTTATTATAACCTGCTTCTAGTACGTATTGAGGGACTTGGGTCGATTTTCCACAGCCCGTATCTCCAGCTATCAACAATACTCTACTGTCATTCAGTTTTTCAATAATTTCTGTTTTGTGTCGAGCAATCGGTAGATCATTTTGAGCAATTTTAAGTTTTTTCAGTGTCGCAAAACTTGATTTTTGTTGGAAATCTTGGTATACTTTAATAGTGGTTAGAAAACTTTCAAAATCGACTAAAGATATCTTCATTCTATTTCCTTTTTTATCTAGCACAGGAAGCCTATCATACAATAGGGAAACCTTTTCAAGAAAATTGAAGTTTAGAATCTTAGTCTTATCAACACTAGATCTTTTCAAAGTTTGTAGGTTTTTGTATTTCTGGTAAAATCTCCAGAAGTCATCTGGTTTACTTATAGCAGCTTGCTCTTCCAGAAACCTTTGGAGTTCATATTTATAATCCTCCAAGTCTTTGTCTTGTCGTCTTGTCTTAGATGTCCTTGGAGAACTAGATCTAGACCTACGTCTGGAATAACGTCTTACATGAGGTGTCCTATTCGAACTTTCCATAGTAATTACAACAAAATTAATTATTCACAAATTCATTACAATAAATTCACTTAGAATATGAAATTTTAGGTTATGTTTTGAAAATAATGATACAACACGCCGTGTCTATTAAGCTTTGACACCGTGGCTCTTCTCCCGATACCGTTAAATAAGTTATCACCATCTTTAGCCAAGAATGCAATGAAATATCATTGGAATATTTTATTCTCAATAAAAAACGAAACACCGATAAACTAATAGTCCAAGATTAAATAGAAGAAAGATCTACGTAATATTAGTAAAGCTAATTTTTTTACTATAAATAAACTTATATGTGGCTTATACTGTATACGTAATTGGCAGTGACGTCCCTTGCATTGGAGAACAGGGGAGGCTGAAGTCATAAAAACTATATAAACACAGAAAAGCCGACCAAAAGCCGACCGAAGGCGCGAAAAATTTTTGGGGTACTGCACCTATTTAAAGCAAAATACGTAATATTTGCCGAAAATTATACGTATAAAACTGACCATTAAAAAAACAAAAACAAGGAAAAAAGGTTGTCTTTGAGTTATTTAATATAAATGAACTCTTCTCAGTCAATAAGTAATACTTTTCTTTTCTAATATAACAGTTTTGTTAAAAAATTGCAACAAATATTGTATAAACACAAGTACTTAATTATGCTTATAAAAACAGGTCTAAAAGTAAATTTTATTGTTCAGCAAAAACCAACGGGGAGGTTGGTTTTAGCTGGACAATAAAATTTGCTGGAGGAAAGGAAGGATGGGGTAGGAAGGACGGTTAAATCTGGTTTCTTTAAGTGAATTCACAAGGCACCCACAAACTACTTTTAATCGGCGGTGATTCAAGTTCAATCTAGTTTGCGAGGGTCCCGCTTTTTGAAAGGTGAATTGAAAGGTGTATTTTGGATAGGAAAAAAAAAATAAAAAAAATAAACTAAAAGTAAACATAACATTCGTTCTTAACCAAGCCGAACAAAAACTCAAAAAAACAAATTCCAAAATAAAAACAAAAACATAAAAATAATTAATATATACAGACTGTATGACTGTATATATTATATACAGACTGAATTACCTACTCTGCTTTAAATATAAGAGGAATCCTTCAATTTTTAAAATTGACAAAGTAGTCAATTACTTCGTCATAAAATCGGGGGTAGCCTGTCACTTCTTTTATATACTCTTTTTCAATTGAAAGAAGAGATGTTTTCGAAGGTAACACAATTCCACTTTTTCCTTCTACAACTCAGGCATGCAATCTCTCAAATCATTTTCAAACATAAAATTTAATAAATTTGAAGTAGATTGGCAATTTTGAAATATTTGAGAGTCGCTGTACATTACAGTTGAATAACATCGAAAAATGGACGAACATTTTTCAAACAACAACAAATCAAAGTTGTTTAATTTAAGTAAATCTTCAAATCTAACTTTGATTTGCATTGAAAAGCTGTCCAATATTTCATTATAAATCTGTTTATAATTTTGTCTCAAATCGGGTAAGTCTAAATTGGTTTCTCTTTTTTTTCAGCGCCGGCGGTTCGAGAGTTAAATCAATTGATTTGAAAATATTATTAAAAAATGTATCGTTATTTCTAAAATTGTTTTGTGTAGGTAATTATTAATATCTGTTGATTTATTTTGAAGAATAGAAAAAACAACACCAGTATGTTCAAATATTAATTTAAATATTTCTAACAAGAAACAAAATTTGTGATCATTTAAAATATGCTCAAAACCTCTCGCCCCCTAAGACTTTGGTCGTCGTTTTTAAAATCGTCACTGTTTAGGATAAAATCAAAGACATCAATTAATTTGTCTTTGTTTGAATGCATTGAAATTACTGCTCTAGATGTAGAATTCCAACGCGTAGCAGCAAAAGTTGGCATTCGGCTACCACATATTTCATTTAAAACATGGCTTCTTTTGGTGGATTTTGAAAAGAATGCCGAAAATCCAGACAAACTTGAAAAAATACGCGGCAATCTTTTATGTTGCAATAAATGAAACAAACATTTGATTTTCTTCACTTCTGCGTCCGAATCTGGGGTAAAATATGTCGCTTTTGCGAACGTCTTTCTAATGGGGCAACGAATTCTGTGATATATATTCATACATTAAGTTTCGGATTGTTGTGCGAGTTTTTAATCGCTGACCTGTTATATATTGTTTTTTGTATTGTTATATTGACATTGAAATATTTATATTTTCTGTAACTGTACTGAATGAAATGGATTTTGAACCCGTGAAAAATAATAATAATAACCTGAAATACTTTCTTATGTCAACATTACTATGTATTCATTATCACTGATTAAAAAAAAATAATGATTTCATCTCAAGTATTGACAGTTTTGAATCTTACACAATTTTAAGATACTGCATACTTAAATTTTCATTAAATAAAATAACTTACCTGAGCTGCAATACAAGCTCTGCACATCTCCTCTCTATCGGTTTCACTCATTACCTGACCTGATGAATCTAACCTCAAATTAGACTGTAGGTGCTGCATTAGTTGACTCCTGGACGAAGCAAGACTGGCTCTAAGAACCCTCAGAACTATTGAGTATAAAGGGGCACAACGGAAAACCCTTTTGTCGCATCGCATTATCTGCAATAATTGACTGTGAAATGGAAAAATAATCTCAAAATTATTACAATCTACCTGGAGTGGATCCTCAGCTACGTCAATCCTGGTCAGATTAGAAACATGATCTACCAGGTTTTTTAAAGTCAATACCCACAACCTCCTCGGCAAGACAGTATTAAGCCTGAACCAAACATCTTTGTACAGATCTTGCAGATATCGAGGAACACTGTCACTGAGGAAGTTTCTGGAGTTTTGAGCTATTATCTCAACAAATGGCCAAATGTCAATAGCTTCTTGTTTCAGCAGTGTTTGCAAGAGCTTCGCGCACTTGGAAGGTTTTGATTCAATTTCGTTAAAACCTTCAATTACGGTGAGTTCACTTAGTTGAACTGGCTTATATTCTGTACGGATGGCCATGTCGTCGAGCCAGTCTTCGACAAGCGTTAGATGAGGGAAATGGGTGGCGAGAAGTTTTAGGAGAGGACCAAATAAACCTTGAAAAAAAAATTTTGACAATTTGATTTTTCTATTGAAAACACTTTTCCCCTCAACAGAACATAAATGATGTCTCTCGACGTACGTTTCGCTAACCAAGTTAGCATCATCAGGAGATGATTAAGAGTAATCTTTCAACGACTATGCTAATGTTTTCATACATATCTAGATGAATCACCATCTCACATTGAATTATTACCTAGTACGAGTACCTAAAGTTACCTGCTACCTAGCTAATATCTAATCTTCAACTGTTTCCTCACTTATTCTGTGGCTGTTTTCTGTGTAATGTTGAGTAATATTAGACTTTCCTGGTCTGTGAAACCGAATATGTGAAATATGTTCCTTGTAATCCACTTAGTTTGATCAACATACTTTTTTTTGCAATCGTCACAACTTGTTTTGTAAATCCCAGACTTTTCCTTTTTCGTCGTATTGTCTTTTGGGTTGCCCAACACTTGTTGAAAGATACGAGCAGTTTCAAAAGTCACTTTCCTACTCAATTTCTAAAAAAAACTGAAGCAATCTGTTGGGGGTATTTTGTTTCGTATGGAAGAAAAGTCGAGGAAGACACTCTCTTTATTTTCTTTTCCCAATTCCACCATGTTTGTAGTGTAGTATCGGCCAGTTCTATTCAATTGTCTTCCTATGTACATCAAATGCTAACTACGTTATTTTCAATTTCATATGTGAGCTTTATATTTGGGGATCTGTTGACGAGACATGTCACAAAATTCTTTACGTTTCTCCTATTTGTGTGGAAAATAGCAAATACATCATCCACATATCGGATACAAGTTCTTGGAAAGTAATCTAATGGTTCTCTTTCTTCCATTTCAAATCTGTCCATGAACATATTAGCCATGAAAAGGGATAACGGGTTGCCCACTGCCGTACCCTAATGCTGCTTGTAAAACAGCGAACTGGAAGCATTTCTGTTCCATGCAAATCTATGTGAGCTGAATAACTCCTCGATTACTTCACCACCTAATTGATTTGTTTCTAAAAGATCGTTCAGATATACGGTTGTTTTTGATATAGGGACACTTGGAAATTACGAAGTTACTTCAAAAGAAACTAAATCTCAATATTTCGCAAACCTTACATCTTCAATTTTCTTGATGAATTCTCGTGAATTAACAAAACCCAAACGGGGTTGCGGAATCAATAGAGTTTCGAACTGTTTTATTAGACTTTTGTCTCTCTTACACACAGAGAAACCTATAGCTAAAACAATTGGTTGCATCAACTTGCCTGGTTTGTAAATTTTTGGCAGACCGTATATTTTTGGTACTGTATAATGGGATACTGGCAAACTTTTGCCCAAAGTCAGTATGATCAAGGTTTACTTTTCTTGACTGTAGTTTTCACTTCTGAAACCATCTTAGGCAGTGAGTTTTTTGATATTTCATTATAAGGACCATTTTCAATTGAATTATCAATTCTATCGTCTAGGATTATTGCTCTTATCTGCTCATATTAGTAGCAATTTTTTTTGTAGGCTTGCCTCGGGCAAGCACTAAATTGCACTGTCAACATAAACCACATCTTCCAAGACATCCTTCGGAGAGGTGAAATCAAATTTTGAAAGATCAGAAGTTCGAGTTCTTCATAACTAAAACATTGACTTGAAAGATTCTCTACAATATTGATAATTTCCTTTGGACTATATTCGTTTTACCGACCAAGTTTTTTTCAAGTTTTTATTCAAAAATGAAAATGTTTTTTTAAGAACCAAATATCTACGTTTATCAACAGCTTTTTGTTCTGATCAGGGAAAAGTGTTATATAGATTCATTTCACGCCAGAGGTTACAAATACTACTTATTAACGTATGAAAAAAAACGTGTTGCGTTTTACTAAAACGCGAAACACGTGTTGTGTTTTTGTAAAACTGTTGAGTGAAAATCTCACAATAAAGTATTTTTTGAATACGTCAATTATGGATTTTCATCAAGTATCTGCCAATTCCATCATATATCATTATAATTCTTTTTTATGAAAATGATTTCAATGATAAACTGTCATTGATTTCTTTGAATATTAAAGAAATAAATAATCAGTATTACAGTAATTTGAATGTCTCAATTTTTTCATTATCTGATTTGAGTTCTGATTGTATTTTTTATTAATTACTAAGTAAATCTGACTTGTCCAAAACTATTTCATTTTATGAAAGTATTATGTTCTATAGTAATGTGTTTTTTCTCTTTAAGGTTTCAATTCCTCTCTCTGAAGTAATTACTCTAACCTGTCGGAAAAATTCAATTGCAAATTTACAACAATTTCATCTTTTCCTAAAGTATTTGAGAGTTTGATGAACAAGTATTTGGAATTGATGTTGATTGGTGTAATCAACAATAGACAATTCAAAAATTCACAGCTACTTTAATTTCCGATCCTGTGTCGAGTCGGATAACTTTATATCTTAATATATTAAGTGTCATAAATGAGTCCTCTACTTAGAAGTTGTCTCTGAATGGTCAACGGTTCGAAATTTGTTAAATTGATATTAATGTATTCTTTGAAGTGTATCAAAGAAAATATCTCTATTTATTTTGAAAATGGAAAAGAATTATTTAATGAAATGTCAATCATATAAATAAAGCTAAGAATTGAAATTTTATTTTTCCATCGATTATTCAATTTATAGGCAAAATTAATGAATAAGACAAGTTACAGAGTAATTGGAAGTAATTATACAGTAACTTTTTGGGATGAACTTTTCAGTTTGCCATATAAATACTTCAGCAGATTCTCTATTGCTTTACCTTTTTCTATTTTTCAGATTGTGGAAGGTTATACACCGAAAAAACTAATGATATTTATATTACTACCTGAGTATGAACTTTGATCTTTCTGAGCGTGATGGAGTAAATATTTGATAGGCAACTCAGACATGAACTCCGGAGTATATCTCTTGATTTTACGGCCAGAGGTTGCTAGGATGTGAGCATTGTTCAATCTACAATCCTCATAGAGGAGAAGATAGTACAACAACAGAAGCTGTGGAGTTAAACTCGTATTGTCTACATAAACGTCTTGGTTTTCTGAACTCAAGTCGAAATCCATTGTGAAAATTGATTGTTTTTGATCAAAGTATTGACCAAAAATGGAGCTCTGGAACACCTGAAAATAAACTTTTATAGAGTTCACCATCTCAAAGTGTCAAAACAGAAACTTTTTTTTAAACAGAGTGGATCACAATCCCAATGAATAGGGTCAATAATAGATAAAACATATTCATAACAATATATACACAATATCTTTTTTCTTGTAAAACGTGGTTTTTACTTACTTTTCTTATTTCATTTTCAGTCAGTGGCTTGTTGGTGTGCTCTGAATTTTTGGCATTCGGCAATATGATACTGTTGACGTATACTTCGACTAACATCCTTAAAATGGGGTGCAGAGGACTGACACTTGTGCAAATTTGCTTGTATATCCAGCTTTTAATATTGACATTGTGTTTTGCAAAGGCTCTGGATTTCAACAACTGATGTATACAGTGAATGGGCAAGAATCCTTTAGAAAAAAAATGAAGTATGAGAGTACATTCAATAATTTCACCAACGAACTAGTTTAGAGTAATAATTTTTATGGAAATGAAGCTTTTTGACTTTTTACTTCTCCATCTTCATCTTTACATAAAAAACAAATGAGGAAAACTTTCGCAGAAAGGAAGAAATCAATTAAGTTTCCAATAGACTCTTGATAAGACGTGTAGATCACGCGCATGAGTTTCTTTTATATATGAACTGGAAGAAAAAGCCACCTCGGAACAACTACTCTCATAAGAACATCAAATTACACAAAATAAAAAAGTCATTTTGAAACAACTACTATCGTATAAACAATGAATTACAAGAAAAACAGTTTTTTCATTCAGTCTGGAATAGATACGATATCATTCACAGGAAATCTACAGAACATGATACATGGAAAAACATTGATGTAATCAGGGAATCTAGCATCTTTAATGTATACTCCTTGAAGTTTCGGATTGAAAACACTTGTTTCCAACACCTCGTCAGTACCTATTTGAACTTTTGAAGATGGAAAAACACGCATTTCTCGCACATTACTACTTTATGTAACGGGATGAGACAAATCCACCAATTTTTTTTTTTGCAGAAACACAGATAAGTAGAAAACCAAAAAGCATTATTTCCAAAAACTAATTTCTGCTCTAAATATCTCCCCTTTGAATGTAATTATCTTTATATTATTGGATTATTCAAGAAAAACCAATTTGGGAAAGTACAACAGGAAATTTAAAGTATATTTTAAACATTTAGCATTAAGTGTCTTTATTTCTTTTCTAACCCAAATCTGTTTCACACTTTCAGTGGCTCTATATATTGCTTTTAATTCTGATTGAACCAGTTTTCTTACCTGTCATATTAGCATTCAGTGAGTTGGTAACAGGCACCTTGACCGCATGAGCTGTGACCACCTGCTCTGTAAAAATTTCCTGGGTGAAAACCTGCTTCATCCGTGTCATATTGTTGTGTCTGATGACAATTTTCATCCCCAGAGTTGAACACACGAGATCGCAAATGGCGCTCAATTGGTTGCTGTGAAAATGGATCGCCATAAGGAGGAGCATTTCTCCAAAAGAGGCAGTTACACCACTGGCAGATTCGAAATAGGCCTCTTCTTTAACAAGCCATTGAACCTGAGAATGATTTATATGACAATTGAATATTTTATATAGATAAATCAAAATTTGACTTAACTCAAGATGCATTATAAACATTGTGAAATATATAAGTAAGCCAGAATTGCTTGCAGTTATTTTGTTAATACAAGAAGTTTGCAATTAACCAAAACATTCTAGAACTAATTTGAATATTTCCGTTTATCTAATGATCTGTTAATCAATCAATATTTTTTACTCTGATGGGTTTTACTTAAAGATTTTATTATATTCTTTGTTGTAAAGTAAAACCTGACAATTTTTGAGAAAATATTCTAAATTTTAATATATAACGATTTCAACATAGTTTCATGTTGTTTTATCAGCATATATTCCTACGTGGTAGGAAATCATAATGAATAAAATAGAATTGAAACTTTCTATGTTTTTTACCACTTTTATTTCAAATCAAATCAAATCAAAATATACTTTATTGTTAGAAGATTTGCATCTTATTGACAAAGTCCAAGAAATACAATGTTGATATATAAAAAAGTACTAAAAAAGTATAAATATAGATATAAAAAAGTTCCAAAAACGAATAAATGTAAATATAAAAAAAAGTTCTAAAAATGTATAGATAAAATACCACCATGTATAAAGTGATAGTACAATAGTAGTAAAAATATTAGTA
>WOGN01001542.1:0-18997 GCA_015342105.1 Leptinotarsa texana
TTAAAGTTATCAATATATGTCATTTTCATTTCATCTTCTTTCAGCCAATGTTCAGACAAACAGAGTATGTCTGTATTGTGCTCCATCACTGTGAACTGTAGTAGTTCATAGGCAAAATTCATAGCTTTTTATGTCATGCCCTGAGTTTTTTTCCTGATATAAGATTTCAAAATATTCTTCTTCATGTACATTGAATGTATTATTTTCTTGTATGGGTATCTGTGAAAAGAAGTTTTCGTATCAATCGCTCACATTTTCATAATGATTGCGGTCGAAGTTCAAGTTGACGCTTTCTTTGAAGCTTTTTCGGAAGGTAACTCATATTCAATATTATTATCTATATTTTTAGTATGTACTCCATCCTTTTTGTATTTGGATAATTTCCATATTTCATTCCAATGTGATTTGCACATCTTTTCATGAATGGCCTCATATTTGAATCCATTTGTGGGCTCTATATTCTTGAATCAAATTTTGAATGTTCTTATCAAACTTATTAATTGAAGCTTTAGAGGTTGGATCTCTGTTTGCTCTATATTCACGATACATAAACTCAAAAATTCTGATTCGTCAGACATACATGATATTTCAAATAACCTTAAAAAATGTGCCCCATCTACAAAATATTGATTGCCCGGGCTACAAAAAATCGCTTGTCGCTCAATGTAAGTAACATCGTATTATAGAAGATCCCCTTCGTTATTTGGGTATCTTTGAAAATAAAGACTTCAAAGTTGTATCTTGTCCTGTAGATCATACACTCACATGGAGTTTCCATATCGACTCGCCTTGTGAAAATGTAAAAAGAAATTGTTGTGCAATAAGGTTTATGAGTAATCACTGTACTGCAGAATCCTTGTTAAGTATATACAACGATATGAAATTTTGAACTGGGGTACTTGTGCTTCTACCAAAAAGTAATAATACTTCAGAAGTATGCTATCAGAGTTCTTGCTGGTTTAGAATGGCGTCACTCATGCAAAAATTCCTTTGAAAAACTTTGAAGAATACATCATAATACTTCTAAGTTTATATTAAATAGCAAAAATCGTGGCTACTCCACTAGATCAACAGACCTATCAATAGCTGCTTCACATAGAACCGCAATATAAAAAAGTCACCTCTACCTTGTTCGTGAAATATTCAACAAATTTTATACCTCAATGAAATATTTTAACATTAAATCAGTTTTCAAGTCATGTAGAAAGTTTACCATCTTCAAAAAAATTTCTACATTATCGACAAATGTTTAAACCAATGGTTTTGATGTATTTTAATTTGTTCTGACTACCAGATCCTCTGTTGTTAAAATATCTATATTTTACCTCAAGTGGCGTTTTCCTTCATACTGTATTAAATTTTTGTTAAGAAATCATAGACAATAAATTGATGGATCTAGCCGTTACTACGTGGTAGGAAAGAAATGAAACTTCCTTTTATTAGTAACTAACGTTACTGCAGTTTTGACCTATACGGACATTTTCAAACTTACACAATACTAAACTAGTTTATTGTATAACTTTGAAAATATCTGTATTATAGAGGAAACTGCAGTAACATTAGTTACAAATAAGAGTAGTAAAAACCATAGAAAGTTTCAAATCATATACATTTTCATGTGAAAAATTAATGAATATTATTATTATTATAAGAGTTTCAAATGTCTACTTCTGTTTATACATAGTATAATTTTTTTTTCTTCTTCATTGCAGGTTGATGTAGATGAATGTGAAGATATTGCCATGGAATACAATATCTCCTCCATGCCTACGTTCGTCTTCATCAAAAATAAGGAAGTCATCACCACCTTCAGTGGAGCAAACTATGAAAAGTTGAAACAAACAATTGACTCAAATAAATAAATACATTTTCCAATTTGCCTTCTATAAATTATTCAGATTGTATTGAACAAATATTGTAACCATGTTAAATTAATTATAATGCATAGAATTATCATTTTATACTTGTTCTTGCTATTCAAAATTTCCTGAAATCATTTCTAGCAGCACATGTAATTTGAGATTGTGAAATGTATTGGAAAACAATGTAATAAATTGTTAAAACTACAGTGAATGTAGGTAGTAGTTTTATTTTGATATGAATAAGTAAGGTTCATGAGTTTCAAAAGCTTCAATTTTGAAATACCAGCCTTTTAATATTTGAACCATCATTGACATCACTGTGATTATTTGTCTGCAAGATTTATTTGGGGTGTATTTGAAAGTGTCTAAATATACCAACCCTACATATACAAGTATACCCCACATATTTTAATCATTCTACCACACCTAAAATAAACAGCTTCCGAATATGAATAAATTTCTCAAATTTATTTTAGTCAAAATTGAAAACGTCTGTCTGTTTTATATCTCTCAAAAGTCGAAACTTGTGCGAGCTAAAGACTAACGAGGTCTTACCTTTCAACGTGTGATTCCTAACACGAGTTGGAAGGCAGGAAGTGAAAATCCATCATCCGGGCTCCACCAGTTCACACGGTGGTTGATTGAGTGAGTGGAGCAAACCACCCTTAACCCCACCGGCTACTGTCCTACCATATTCGAGTTGAATTTTCAACATTTTTTTTATTGTCCTTGAAAACACTAAAAGATATCGACAAACTCAACAACACTAAAATATCTTACTATCAGCGCCACTTCTGAATTTACCCAAAAGTGGGCTTTGGTAATCCCCTCTCCATAAAAGAGAATGTACACATCTCCACTCAATATAGATTGTTGTGAGTAATCCCCCTTTTTAAAATATTTCAGTGTAATTCAACTAGTGATGAGCATAATCGAATTATCAATAATCATTTTTTATAATAGAATTATAAATCACTTCAAATGCCCAGTTGAATCACTCTTTAGACATTGATAAAACAGTAGTTGTTTAATATGTGAATGTGCCTCTCTAAACTAATTTTCACTTGTAATGTACTGTTTGGAACCTTTGGTGTAGTAATGAATATTACTGGAGTTTTTCCCAACACCACACAATTATTTTAACACCTCTACACGTGTTTCAGTCTCTAAATGATCATCTTCAAAAGGAACATTGAAAGTTTAAACTCAAAAAGTTTCTATAGCAATAGAAACGAATATATACAAGTCTAACAAATTCGTATATTTATTGATATTCTTATGTTTCTGATTTTTCGCAGCTGCTCCTTTTTTGTGGAAGAATGGTTTATATGAAATGAAGCATGGTATCACTGTAAGTGATATCCCAAACTTGTGGTTTGTCAAATTTCCAAGGTATCGATGACACCACATCGGGTCATTCAACATTATCAAGACTCACTCCAAAAGGCTCCAAGACCGACGGGATATTTGCTGTAGACAAAGCTCTCTTCATCAAGTCATTCACGGCCCAATGAAGAGATCTTCAACCCGCAACTAAACTTACAACTTTAACCATGAACACCAGTTTCATCCACTTCAACACCATAAAGCATTTATAGCAAATGCAAATTAATGAACTGAGTCAAAGACCAACAGATATCCTAAATGTTTGTTCATAATAATTTTCGAGATTGGAAACTGGAAATACATTCAATCAAGTACCTGGTTTGTTTGAAGTGATTGCGTTGGGATAAACCTTTTGAGTTGTAGATACAGCTGTGTCAAGCAGAGACTCCAAAATGAATTTCAAATAGTTTTTTTCAACAAATTCTAATAATTTCCTACAAAGTCTACACTGGGAGTATAAATTTTTATATTTTGTATTTACTGTTTTATCGTGATCCTAAAAATATGTGTAACAATGGAATGATCTCAATATATGTATGAATTAGGATATTTTTTTAAATAAATATCTAATTTAAAAAATGATTACCTTAGTATTTTCGAAAGGCGGTTGCGTCTAGCATTATACTAAAGCTCACATTCTGTTAATGTATGTTCCACATTCAAAATACAATCACACACTGCATATTTAGATTGCTCTTCACCCATCACAAGGTGACCATGTGTAGTGCATATATACCTACCCCAGTCATAATCGTGGCAGGATTACCTGATGTTTCCTATTTTAAGAGATATCCTTCCATGTTAGTACAGAAGACTTGCTTCTGGATAATTTGGAGAACGATTCTTTCCAGTATGATTGTCAGCAGTTAGCACATTTTTGTAGAAGTGTTTCGCGGTAAGCGAATTGGTGCTTCCTTTGCTATTTTGTCCATTATATTTCAAAATGGCATATAATTCACCTGTCAGAAAAGTGTTTTCTTTGGGTAGTTTAATTGAAGCTCATGAGAGCTGCTCCTACGCATAGAAATATGCATAGTAGATATATATACGAGACTGAAATATTTCGTAAAACATTGCCTTGAACACCTGACATTTGGGAAATTGTTCAAGAGTGGGTTTTGATGTATCTGTGATGAGAAAAGTATTTGGGTGAGAAAGTTGTAAACTGTTAACGGGCATATCTCGTAAAATGAAAAACCACGTTTTCCTTTCATGGCAAAAGTGATTTTAAATCCATTCGCCTCGTTCATCTTTGACAATCATCGATTGAGTCATATGTCAATTGCGTAAATGGTGTCTTCATAAGACATGTCATCGCCATTTCCTACTGACACTTGTCCTTGAATAGTTAAGTCGTTGTTCAATCTAGTACCACTGATGAACGCAATGCCTGATCGAAACAGGGTTGATTAATATTTTATCTTCATTTTTTATGTATGTTTCCTATGTGTTGATACTTTTACCAAATCATAACCTTTCTCGTCTTTTGTATTGTACCTTTGTGAACAAATTTCAGTCTAGACATGTATAGTTTTTTAGACTTTGTCGATAAGATGTTAATCTTCAGACAATAAAGTATACTTGAAATGAATAATTGATTAGACTAGAGTGTTTAATTTTTATGAAAAGGTAAATTTCATATGTAAACATGCCCCTTTTACCTCCACGGAGGCGTCCCAGTTGAAATATTCAAAAATCCTTTCTTAGCTTTCTGGAACTTACCAGTAGGAAAAAACAGAGATGAATGAGTGTTAAATGAGTGACTTTCGCATTTATAAGTCTAGATTGTCACTTTGTACAACTTTTTTCAATAATGTTAAAAACGAATGAAACTGTATTAAAGGTGCACCAAAGGAATGGTGAGTCCAACTCTCTAGAATTTAAATATCCAACACTCTTCTCTAGTGATGTACTATGAACTATGACCTCCCGTGGGTATAAAGTTGTACTTAGAAATGATTAATGAAAATTCGCCATGAATAACTTTCATATAAATGCCAAGAGTGGAAAAAACTTAGATTAGATTAGCGGCAATATTGTTTTGAGAAAAACTAAAACAAAGGCTGAATTGATATGGAATTTTTAAGGATTGTTCTGATAATTTTGAGAAAATTTGTATTTGTTTATTGAACAACAAAATGTACAGAAAGAAATGAACATACATTATGATCTAATATACATTATTATAGATATACAAAGTTACTGAAGAAGTTAAAAAATATCATTACATACAATATTTATTAAAGCTTTCTAATCTAGACGTTGGTATTATCTGGTATGCATTTTTTTAACTTTCTTTACAAAATATTTTATTTTTCGTTTGTCATTATTCTATCAGAAATTGTGAATACCTAATAAACATAATTTGTAAATATCCTTTAAATGATTTTTTGGTGGACTCAACATTTTAATTGTTTTTTGTAAGGTTATTAACCCAAGAAACAGTATAAAAAACATAAGATGATTTAAAGAAACAGTTTCTATAATTTCATGATATATATATTATATTATCATGTACAACTACATTATTATCAATAGTTACACTAAAAATTGAATTTTCAGTAAAAAATCACTCTTTTCTGAGAACAAAAGTTGGTATTTTCAAAATATATCTTATTAAAAAATGATAAAGACATTTAATGCAATTTCTAATATTACATTATATTAGGTGTAATAGCATCTGTTCCATATATAATGATATACCAAATGATTTATAGATTGTCCCTTAATTTTTTGTAATAAATGAAGATATATTTTGAAAAACCAGTATCACAATAGTGTGCTATTTTATTTAAAATTACCAATAATTCACTATGCCTACACCAAAAATTTCTAATACATTTCAAACTTTTCACAGCAAGTTAGTACGGATACAAACCCGTGTATAGTAGCTAGGTCACTGTGGACCTACTGAACTCTTTTTACATTTATCCAATATTTTAGTCTTCTACTCCTAATAGACATTTATCTATTAAAGAAATGACTGATACGTAATTAACAAAAATATTTGTTGAAAATAACTTTAAATATTTGTTGAAAATAATTTTTCTTGATTCTTTATCAAGTTTCAGATTGTTCAAGAAAAACACAGAAATCCATATATATTAAAATTCAAATTGAATTCGTTTTTCCTTAAAAGAAAAATTAGTTCATTTTTTTTCAGGCCCGACGAGTTAATAGACTCTTATTTTTTCTACAATTTTACCATGTTTAAATTATATTAATTTCTCTAATCATGTCTCAAGAGTAGGGAGTATCATCGATGTGTCAGTTAATGATAGATTTCCCTATTGGGATAGAAAAAAAAATTTCGTATAAAAGTTATAGTGAGAAGTGAAAACTATGTTAAAAAAATAATCAACAACATACAGGGTGTTTCATAAATAAATCAAAGTTGTCTTTTTATAAATACAACACCCAATATATTTCAACTCGCTTGTTTTTTTCCGAAAACAGTTTTGGTTTAAAAAATATAAGGTAGTTATGGGTTATACCGACTGATTCTCAAGTTATGGAGGGATTATGTCAGAAAAAGTTTACTCATATAAATATCTCTTACTGGATCAAATGGAATAACAAAATTCTTCAGACAAATAATTTTGAGGAAAGTAGAGTGTCATTTCTTTTTCATAATTTTACCGAGTGGCAGGGATAGCCAAAACACAGGAAACATTTTATCAAATAGAATAAATAAGGTCCAGCCAAAATAATCCCCCCCATAACTTTTCAAAAAATACAGAGTTTCAATTTCTTGATGACAATATGAAATAATTTGATTTGATAATTATGTTTTTATTCGATGTTGGAAAAATAGGTAAAATGAACTCAAACTCATGACTCAACTGCATGACAATCATGCATTCACAACACATGTCCAATCCTGTCATTTTGAGTTGCATGATGACATTTTTTATTCAATGCTGAAAACAGAAAATCAAACAATGTATGAAAACCTAAATTCAAAGCAGATGTTTCATTTTGAAATAGTCACAAATTGATCCTTCAATTAAACAAAAAACTTCTATAATTCTATTCTTCATGTCTTCTGATTTCTGCAGATAGACCTCTTTTTCAAAATATCCCCATAGATAGCAATCTGGGGCCGTAAAGTCTGAGGATTGTGCTGACCACTGAATGGGTCCATTTTTTCTGACCCATTTATTCCTACGCCACCTGTTGAGAAACCTTAGTTGATTTTGATTGCAAGGAGGCAGGCTGTCATATTGGTTATACTACCTATGTTCGCAGTCAATCAGTATATCTTCCAATAATTTGGGTAAATCATTTCAGATGGAATTTGTAAATATCTCCATCCAGTGATTCATTGAAAAAAATGATCTTTGGACCTGATCTCCAATTATTTCTCCCCAAATATTTATCAGCCATCTGTTTTAATTATCAACGTCTATGGTTCAATAAGGAAGGGGGGAGGTCACTGTTGAGTAGTAGTGACAATTGTGTCTATTAACTAAGACAAGGTGAACTCGGGTAGTTTTATTTTATTACATGACCAATTAAACGAGTTGATTCCTAAAATGTGGAATTGTTAGTCATTAAGTAGGTAGTAATAGAAAATTAGAGACGATGTGAACTGTTCAGAATTTTCACTTGAGTACAAGGGAAACTGCAATTGATACATTTTAAGGGTTGCAATGTTCCCAGTGATCATGTTCTTAGATTTGTATCTGGACATATGTTGAGGGATTGTTTTACTGTAAGAAACCAATGACACTAGAATAAAAAATTGAACGAGAGAAGTTATTTTCTTTTTTACATGATAAACATTAGTTAAAGTTTGAAAAGAAATTGAAAATAAAGATGATGTATACGATGCTAATTTTCTGCTTTGAATTTAAGGCTTTTCGAAATTGCTTGAAATTTTTTCGCAGCATTGAAGAAATATAGTTATGATTTTCATTTAACGATTTTTTTCACAATTTCCTTAGGAATTAGATACATTTCTGAGAGATATGAAGTATTCACTCCCTATATTTTCTGAAACATTATATTGCGAGTTTTGATTACCCCTGTATGCAAAAAAGTGCCAGTCAGTAAAATTATCAATATAAAATGAAAAATTTTGTTATTCTATTTGGTTGAGTGGGAGATATTCAGTGTTGAATGAACTCACTTTCTGATGACAAGTCCCACTATTAATTTAGAACCATCTGGTATGAAACTCAGCCGCCCCATGTTTTTTTAAAACAAACCTTTTCAAGGAAATCAATCAATATAGGGTGTTCCATTCAAAAACACATTTATTGAACATCGTGTATGTTGGTGGTTATTTTGGTAACATAGCATTCATTAGTCTCCAAAACTTTTATTCAAAACATTTTTAATGTTAAATAGGAAAGTCGGTATTGTCCACCTACACGTCGATTATACACCTTGTTGAATGTAATATTGGGAATAAGTAACAAAAAGAGTAAAAAAAAATATCAAGACCAGTAGTACAGGTTTCTATAAAATGTAATATTTTGAAATTCAATAATACATTTGGAATACATTCAAATTGACAAACTATATTAATGACAACTCATATTATTAAAATATTCAAGTAATTTTTTTTCATATGTTCAAAAAAGTTATGGCAATCATTTTTTTTCCGGATTATGAAATTAAGGAACTGTATTATTATGGAATCGACTGAAGAGTGGTTTCAAATGTGATAAAATGGAAAAATGACTGCTTTCAAAATTAAAGCAGAACTGTCCCATCTATTAAATTAAACATAATTATCTGTAAGAAATGGAGATAAATTTTAAAAAATTGATACCACAGTAGAGGCACAACATTTGAAATTTTCAGTGAAAATTTTCACCATAATACAACATCATTTTTTTCAGTCAATATGTTTTATTTTTTATGGTGTTAACGTATTGTTTAATTTCAGATTTCTTTGTTTATAAATCTTTTTTTTCTTTCACTTTTGATATAAATATCATTTGTCATCAGTTAACTTGAATTTGCAATTGTTCAAAATTTCTTGTTTTTTTGTTATAGATTAGACCTGATATTCTGTAATCATTATCAAAAATTACTAATAATTGTACTTGATTACTTTGATGGATATAAATTGAAAATAAAATCTGTAAACCAAGATGAAATATTGAAAACTCAGACAACAACATGGATATCCAATTCATATGCAATTCAGGTTGAAAACTCTTTGGACATGAATTGGATGTACGTAAGATATTCCTCAGTGGACTTGGAATGTATGTATATCCTTCAGTAGATATTCCAAGGACATCCATAAGATTTACAAAAAATTTATGACATGTTATGGACGTACAGGTTGGTGTACTCCGGACCTCCTTTAGACATAATTAGTACACACTGGATATCTATTGGATGTCCATGTTGTTGTCTGTCACATTTTTCCAGAGTCCCATTTAATATTCGATAATAATACTGAAATTTGATTCTCCACTCAATTCAAACTCATGTATGAATCACTAATAAAAAAATATATACAAAAAACAACATTCTTGAAAGAGCTCCGAAAATAGGAACATAACAATAAATAATTAAAGCAAAGATTCCATTAAATACTTTCATATTCAATTGGTAGATACAATATATAAATATGACAAAAAAAACAAAAATATACAAAAATATAAAATATGTCAAATAGATATAAGCTTTTCTTACAGCTAAAAATTATCACATATAACATACATGTCCTCATAAACTGCAATGTTTAACAAATTTAAAAGTAATTGATGACCTTTTCGCTAAGTACATCCTTCATGAAAATTGATGAAAGATTAATTAAGTAGAAACATCATGATATAAAAACCTAGCACATAAAAAATGTAAACTAATGAGGTGCAAGTTCAGAGACTCGATAATTTTGAAAGAAACTAAAATGTAAAAAATATATTTTTATTTGCATCAGTCTTTGGTACTGACTCATTTGTTAGTTTTGCACCTGTCAAATTCTTTTTCTTTTTTCTGTGTTCTTTTAATAAGTGACAGTTGATTAAAGTTATTGAAATGTTGAATACCTATACGAATACCCTCCGAACATAATTATTGATTATGAATGAAGTGACCCATTACTTGATGAGAATTAATAACACTATCTATGATGATAATTAGAAAAAAAACAATTTTTTTCATTTCGAGACACGTTTTGTCAACAAAGTAGTTTCCTACCAAGAAAGCTACGGTGTTAGCGAAACGCGTCTACAAATAAAAATCTTAGTGGAAATTGTTCAATTATTATCATGGATAATTATTGGTAGTGCTGACGCTATTATGAAAATGTACATAGAATAAAAGTACTTCATGTCGAAAAATCAATGTTTTCAGTAGGTGGTAGAAAAATGGTGTTTATCGTTTAAAATTATTGAACTCATTCAAAAAAAAAAGAAAAGATTTATTGAGGCTTCTCAAAATATTATATATCTATGAATGTTATTACTTCAAAGAAAATTCCAAGAGAGAAAACGACACATTAAGGAAAAAATTCCAAATAACCCTCTTGGAATATCAAATAACATAATTCCAGTAGTACATAAAAAAACGATAAAATCCAATAATAAGAATCAATGATTAGGTAATCGAAAATATTATCTTAAAGAAAAAGATTTGTCTGGTTCAAATCATTGGAAGGACTGAAATGAAAAATATATAGTAGAAAAATATTATAATGTGGAAAAGTATAAAACACAAAAACAAAAACTTATGCTAAAACAAATCACAGATCAAATTTTTCATACTTGAAAACATTGACATTAACAATAATAATCACAATTTTGATGCTTTGTTGTTAGTAGTTACAAAATAAATGTATTCAGTTCAGTCTAGTAATTTCAAATAGACATTAGGATTGTTGTAATTCTTTCTATTATTATTGACTGCCGTTCATTTTGTAGAGTGCATTTCTCAACATTTGCGGTCCCAAGTAAAATGTTTTAAAAAATCTCATAACTTCTCAGTATGTACTTGTAGATTTTTGAACAGTAGTTTCATAACTGGTTATAATGGAAACTTATTTTAACAAAAAGGATTCATATTTTGCCTAGACTGTACAATTATCTTCATAAAGTCAAGCTACATCATTTACATAAACAACAATTATTTTATTCTGCACACAGTTTTTATGCATGGAATGAAAAACCAATCTCCAAATATTATTTCCAATTAAAATAAACCAATTGGATTTATGGAGTAATCACCATAATTTCAAATCAATAATTTCTCAATGTTCAGCCACAATTTTTTAGAATGTGAACGGATTTCAATTCATTTTCATTCGAAAGAAGATACTTTAATTGCAGTATCATTTAAATTTGTTGAAGTTTTGTTGATAGGATCCATCATCAATAAATCTTGAATCAAGATACAACTATTACATGACAAAACGATGGAAAATGTTATATTAAGCAAACCGATTTTGATGCTTCCTTTTGTCTCAAAGGAAATATTTATTTTAAAGGTGATATCATATATGTCTAGTGAAGATCTGATGATGAGACATTTTCGATATTTTTCAACATTAATACCAATCATTTTGCTGATGTATTCATCAACTTCTTTTCAAGTCATTATTTAATAAAATATTGAACGTCTCTGTACATTCAAGAGAAATAATTTTATCCTATTCAAAAGCATTTCTGATTTTGTATTTCTGATGGGTGCAAGTGAAGGGTGTAACATATTTATGTTAGTGGCATAATAATGACGTATATTTCACTTCAGATGTCACAAGGGGTGAATATCTATTTTGCAATCTGAAGTTTGGGTAATTGATTTTTTCCCTGCTGTAGTTATAATTTTTTCCAATGTATGTGGTTTCAATTTGGAAACCAATACTTCTAGAGAGAGAAGTTTTATTTTTATACAGATTATCAATTTTGATTATTGGGCACTTTTCACACTCTTATATGATAAATCAATATATATCCATGAAAGAGAAACAGGGTCCGGTTTCACAATTCATGTATTTTCATTCAGTTATTTCGAAATAATCAACATAAAGGAGAAATGTTCCAATAAATGGTAATGATTTGATTATCCTCAAATAGAGATGACGAGGAATGTCTCAGTCAGTAATGGCATTTTTTTCTGAATCTGAAAGAACTAAAGATTATATCAAATACTCCAGCAGCTAACCTCTCCATCGAAATTTTTGTCGTAAACAATCTTATCTGATATACTTGAAAAACAATTCTGATATTAGTTCTTATGTTAACCATACTTAGGCTATTGTACTGTTGGTTTTCCTCAAATTAAAGTTTATTCGATATCATTAATTATTATTTCTAAAGGATAATTTTCAAAGCATTGCATAACAGTCAAATGTCATAACTTGCTTCAGAGCTAGGTAGGTAGTATGTGTTCCAAGGGGGGAAAGGCAATCATAATTTATGTGTTTTTTTATACTGCTATCAAGATTGGAACTGAAAAGCTGATAAGGCGGTGTCTTATGGAGAAACATCAAATATTTGTGTGAGGCACTGTTTGGAACCTTTGGTGTAGTAATGACTATTACTAGAGTTCTATCTCAACACCAAACTGTTAATTTTAACACCTCGACACGTGTTTCAATCACAAAGTGATCACCTTCAAGAGGAAGATTAAACTTCCTCTTGAAGATGATCAGTTGGTGATTGAAACACATGTCGAGTTGTAAAAAATAACGGTTTAGTGTTGGGATAGAACTCCAGTAATATTCGAAATATCGAATGTCTACCAGTGAGGATGACAGTGATCCTTTTAATTGAAATTTTACCTTTTATTTAGTGTATTGTCTAGGAATCCTGTGAATTATATCTGATTCAATTCCATAACGAATGTTTGGAATACAAACTGAATAGAGAAAAGTGTTTTTAGTATAATTCAGTATTCATATAAAAGTATTTGTTTCGAAAATATTTTTCTTTCGAGTAATTCAATGTTTATATGAAAGTGGATGTTCCGAGAAGGCTTTTTCTTCCAGTTTGTGTATGAAAGTTACTTCTTCACATGATCTACACATCTTTATATAGAATTACTTTTTTGAAATTGACTCGATTCCTTGCTTTCCTTGGAAGTCAAAACCTTTCTTTCCAGAAAAATTAACCCTTTCTAAAAATATAACCCTTTCAATTTAAAAATGAAAATATTCTGAGGGCTGCGGTCCATGACAAATGAAGTGATATTGGCTCTCTTTGCTCCCCCTCGTACACGGCCTTGATTTGTTTCATTTATTGTTTGAATACCATTCATTGGGGAATTTTGGGTATAATCTTTCACATGCATTTTCACGTTGTTTGTCTGAAAAAGAGATCAGTTTCGTTTCTCTTTCGCAAAAGACTTCATTTTGCAATAATGATTGATGTCCATAAAGGAAATTACATCAGAGTTATAACTGCATTGGTTGAAGACAAACTTAATAGTCATACCGCCATTGAGTTAGTTTTCATTTTTCAATTCAATATTCCCAGCTAAAAAAAAACATTTCACAACTACTTCAATATGGGTATCAATGACAGAACTTGACTAGTAGAATAGTATTACACTTTGAAATATTGATGTATCGAAAGAAAGCATTGGTAAACGGCGCTATCGGCTACATTGCAGAAATTGTTTAGCCCCAGTTTCATCAAACTCAAATGTACGAAACAGATATACCATCAGTTCAGATCAACTTTGGAAGATACGGCGTACATCATATCCACCCTAAAGCCATGCAGTTTCCAGAAAAGTTGAATTATGGGACGGCTGAAAGAAGGATGTATTGAAAGCTAAAAAATAATTCGGAAGGTCATCACACCACTCTCCTCAGCAATCTGCGGTATTGATCAGATAAAGAAAATAATAAAATTGTTGAACATAGTATTTACATATCTACACAGGTAACGCCACGCCCATCGATTTTATTATTTTTTTCTGATCAATATCATAGATTACTGAGGAGAGTGATGTGATGGCTGCTACCTAGGACTTTCCGAATTATTTTTTTAATTTTAGTACATTATCTACAATACTGACAAAATGGTTTAGACTTTCACAGCTGAGGTTTTCAGAGTCATTTCTTTTCGAGTTTGAAAGCCGTGGATTTTTAGAATTTCTTCCTGGAAGAGATTCCAAAAATCCACGACTTTCAAACTCGAAAAGAAATGACACTGATCTACAACTTTATTAGCTTTATTTTTTTCAATAAAACCGTTTAACATATTTTTTTACTTATTTTATTTTTTATTAGAAATATAGTCTCCAATGAACCCCAGACCCTAGAAACAACTAAACGGTGCTGTGTACAATGATTCCATTGTCACCCGCAATATATATCTGAAATTTTAGATTTATATGTTGTATGATGTATATGTAAGAGAATATCTTCACTAGGCCTTTTATTTATAATGCCTAATTATATTTTTCTCAGCACACATGGCCGTACATTCTATATTCGAAAAAGGGTCATTCTTTGCATGGCGGAGCAACTCCTTCACGTACTTCTTAACAATTTTTTGAAAAATATAACATATAAATATACCTAGTATCCCAATAATACGTATTTGCGCGATATATCGATAATGCTAATACATTAAAAAGTTTTGAATGATAGTTATATGGCACCATAAAGGTCACATTTTGAAGTAACTTAAAGATTGACATGGTGATCCATTTTTTCGTGGGACCAAATAATAGAAATTTTTTAAATGAAACAACCATTTCATCTTGCTATCAATAAAATGGACCCATAGTTTCCTACTCAGCACTGCCAGCTATAAATATAATTACTATAATCAAGCTGTTTTATGAAATATCTGAAACAACTTTCAGATATTTGAACCTCAAAGTAATGATCTGGAAACATTTATTTTTGTACAGAGTGTTATAATTTTCCTTAACTTCAGCTGCAGTTTCCGCGAACTTTTCAAATGGAACACCTTGAACGTTAGTCTATCTTCACGTTCTACATAAAATTACATATCCTGGTTAGGTTAGTATCTCTTGTACTGAGTAACCTTTCGAAAAAAATTATTTATTATTACTATTACATATTATCATCTTAAATAATTTTCATTTTAATCTTCAACAAATAATAACGTGGTTGCTCCATTTGATACATTTATATTATTTGCTCTCACTGAAAGCTGCAATAATCTGTAAATCTCAAACTAATTTCAAAATGTGACACCTCATTTAAAACTTTTTTCTCTTGCACTAGTGTCGATCAATTAAATGTTATAAGATCAGACGTGTCTCATTGATACAAAAAAAGGGCAGAATCACACTACAAATTGAATTAACTAGATTTTTCATAGATAACTTCTTCTATACAATGAACGACTTTATTATAAAGTGCTGTAACCATCTATGATTTTTTTTGTAATATCAACATTTCAATGTCTCAATCTGTTTAAGCTACTTTTGATATTAGGATGTAATCCCATGTCTAAATTTTTAGAAGATGATTTAAAAATTTCAATATTTTATTGCTTATGTATTTTGTAAATTAGGATATCCGATTTAGTAATACATGATTTCAAATTATGAATTTCAAAAATCTTCTATGTTGTGTTATGACTAGTCCAATGAGGTTTTTTTCATGTATAAACATGTATTGTGTATGTGTGAGAGTATTCAGTGATGAACTTACTTAATTACTCACTTCATCAACTCAAAATACCCTATTTCATCTTGATTTATTCAAAATTACAATATTCAGTATTAATCAGTATGCATATTCAAAATCTGTTAGTCCACTTTCAATTCAATTCAGAAGAATGAACTTCTTGAAATCTCCTCCTTCTATAAACTGAAAATGTGTATATTCATTCATTCTGGTATCATTGGAAATAAACAATCATCTCTGAAGTTTGATGCCATTCTAAACATCCATTAATATCAAAGTAAGAAATCCAAGTCTTATTAGCTTATAATGAACTACTTTTGAACAAATAGGATTCTGAAATCAATTCAAAAAAATTGAAAAAACATTAAAGTGATTACCATCCTCTTTCTTCTTTTCGTTTAGAGATAACTCATTACTTGTTAATAATTAGTTTTATGTACCTATTTAGTTAAGGTCCCTGATTGAGTTCAATAATTATGAAATGTTGTTGAAAAATTACCATTCAAAATATTTTCCTACTACTACCATGATTTAAAAAAAGATTCAAAACTGTCTACTGATTTCAAAAGAGAAAATCTGCCCCATCTCTAACCTGCATACCTAGCATAGCTGAAGAAATACATATCGAACTCATTTGATATATTTTTAGTTTGAAATTCAGATATTTTTCTTTTAGTTCTTCAAAACTTCATTTCAGAGAAGTTTGTCAGTCTCATTTGGCCATACTGACTATCATCCTACTATTTCTTTTGAAAAGGCAAGACTTCATTTTGAAAAATCCTATATTTTCAGCATATCCCATTTCATTAGAGTATCAGCTATCAAATTCAGCAACTATTCACTTTCAGTCGAGTGCAGATTGAAACCAGAAAGATGGAAAATAATGCTGCACAAACTCATCATATAATATTCAACCTGAAAACGGCACTGTCATGGCTAGAATTTGCACAAACTGTTATTAAAACTACTACAGAATATTTCCCAATATATTCAACATTGATTGAAAAACTGGCAACTGAAGTACTTAGGTCATAGATTCTGTATACAAACTCAAAACACGGTGTATAAGTTCATACTGTTCAGCTGTTTGAACCATACCACCTCTATTTAACCTTAAAGAACACAAAATGGCTAAAACGTCAACATTACGATTTAATTTCAACTGCTGAATGCCATTCAATATAGCTAGAAAGCATCCTGTTCTCCCAATACCAGCACTACAATGTACTATTACAGGTAATTTTATATTCTCTGTTGACTTCCTACGCTCTTGGGGTGGATTACTTTTCAGCAAGGCAAGAGTCGACTCTCTTTTGTTGACGTAATGTTTTTTTCTGTCAATAGAATTCAACTTATCGTAGCAACCTTTAATTCTGAGATCATATTTATTTTTTGTACTTTTCAAAAGAGATTCATCAATACTTTTCGATATGTCAGCTATATTATTGTCAAGTTTCTTATTTGAATCCATCAAGTCTAAAACATCCAAAGCTATCTTCAATACTTGTTCAGGGCTGGCCATTTTATGATCTGGCCAGTCAGAGAACCAATAATGGTGAATGAATCTAGCTTCTTCTGTCGAATCAGTTTTTCTAACTTCTAATAGTCTAATTTGACATTCATCTAAACTACTTCTTTGTAAATAAGTAATTTTATAATTCCCAAATAATATTTCATCCAATTCCTCAAAGGTGTGAATTTCCTCATCGTACTGTTGAGTATTATTCTTCATGTCAAACGTAAATTTATCTCGTACCTTAGTGGTTTTCACATAGAAAAATGATTTTTCCACTGTATTATCTGTTTTACCCAGAGGAAAGTATAATTCGCATTTGCTCCTACCTTTTTCTATTAGTCCAGTGAGCATAACGATGCACTTACACTGAAACATAGTAATTGCAGATAGCTGTGATGTTAAAAAAAAAATTCCTCTACTTACGTGTGTGTTCCACACCATTTCCCAAAAATCTTGACAAGTATGAGCCATGGGACCTTGAGTAGCTATATACACTGTCTCTGTATAATCTGGGCCCTTGAAAAAGAAAATTGAAATAATATTCATCATTAGCAAGTTGTTATTCATACTCACTTTTATGTAATTGGCATGAATATAATTTTGTGATCCAGGTAAATGAACTCTACTATGTTCGTTAGGTAATACTCCTCTATACCTATTACGACTTTGGCTACCAGATGCATAGCACTTTTCCTGAAGGTTCAATGGTACTTCCCAAAATTCTTGATGTAACTTTGGAACTCGAGAACCCTGAAAATGATAGAAACACATTATAATTTCAATTCAGCAACAGAAACTTGACATGTGATCAAGATTCTAATCAATGCATCGTGGATTAATTTTTCTTTATAAGTTTAGTCTTCAAAACGCAGTTGAGTACCTAATAAATGACACGTATCTCCAAACCAAACTTTACCTAAAAGAGCTGAAATGGAAGTTAACAAATAATTTTCAATGCTTTTCTTAAGTGAAAATGGGAATATGCATTGGTCTGTTGATCATCTATTGGAAAAATTTACAGCTCCAAATTTTACAGTTCCATATCAAAAACAATTGCAAGAATGCAAAAATAAGGATTTTCCTCTAATAAATTTCAAATTATTTACTTTACATTTTTATCAAACTTTTAGATTAGTCACAGTTCAAGAGCAAATAGTAATGCCTATAGCAAGTTTACCTATCACTGGTTGATACATGTAGACTTGGAAATAGATTTCTGTTGCACTGTCAGATATCTGATAATTTTTTTGGGTACTATACATAGAGATATAGGTATAGGGCATATTTTGTTTGTTTATTATGAAATGTTTTCCTATTAATGTTGTTTGAACAATCATTACTATTCTACAGCTTGGAAAGAAGAATTAATAGTTACCATTCCAAAGCCCAATACAGACCATTCACAGACCTGCAAGTACAGACCCATTACTCTTCTTCCAGTGTTAGGAAAAAACTTTGAGAGTATCATCAAATATCAACTCGGTGAACATATCAATATACCAATGTATCAGTTTGGTTTTAGAGAAAATAGAAATACAACCCACCGAATAGTAATTGTAACATGTAACGTTCAAACAGCACACATGACCGACCTACACTGCGGCTCTATTTTTGGATATCAATAAAGCTTTTGATAGCGTTTGGTATGAAGGAATG
>WOGN01001543.1:0-18992 GCA_015342105.1 Leptinotarsa texana
TTATATATGGCATAGCCATAGCCACACTTCTTGCACACTGCAGGGAACATAAGGAAGATGCCGTCGTCTTCACCGACTCACTGAGTGCTATAGAATCAGACAATTCTCACCCGTCTCAGGATTGGTCACACAAAGTATACCCACCAGCGTCTACTGAAGAAAGAATACCCCAAAAGATGAAGAATTAGATGTGAAACATATCATCAAGGTGTGTCCCGACTACAGAGTGGCGAGATTGTCAACACTACCTGAAGAACTCAGTGATGACTTGAATTCAGATAAATTTGAGGTTTTACTATAGTATCTGATATTTTTAAATATTGCACATCTAAAATTATCATGTTGTGATTCAAATTGTACTACACCGTTAATATCCTTTGTAGTTGATGCGGTTAAATTAAATATAAGTGAGTATTTACAATATTCTGGACCTGGGAAAAGGTGAATGACAGTGAGAGAACAATCGAAAATTTATCGTTGAAAGTAGGGAAATTTGTATAAGTTATTTGTTATCAAGTATATTCATTTTATTATTAATGTAAGTTACAAAAAGGAATTGAAGCTCTATAACTTCTGTTTGATTATCTACGAGCGCTTTCAATAGCTGGTCGTATTGGTCAAAGGTCAAATGCTTTTTGTGACTTACATTGATAGTAAAATACTGAAAATAAAGGAAAAATTCGTTGCATCATCCAAAACAATTATATTTAATATGATTTCATGATCTACATTGAGGAGATACTTCTTGAATATATTTTTCATCAGTGGTATCGTTATCAAAATCGTGAGTCCCTGTTGAAAGAAGGCTGCTACCAAAAGAAAGCCTCATAACAAAAACCAAAAGAAAAAATCAACACCTCACTGAACCATCTCAAGACAGAGTTAGCATGCATCGATTCCTTCAGCTTCGTTGAATCCATTATGCTGGTGCTGGTGTATCGGTCTTGATCACTTCAAAGCGTTCCGCCATGTTCCATTACAAAATTGACATCACCCCATCCTCCGAAATCCTGAACTCGGTTCCTTTCGAGTACATTCTCCCCGAGCACGCCATTGCACTTGGCGAGACTATAAATTCGAGTCGCTCTTTGATTTCCTAATGAGACAAACACCAGCAGGATTGTTTCCGGTCGCGGGCCACGATCTCGCCATTTTCTTGGCAGTGTTTACAAGTTCCGGAGCCGTAGTCATGGTCTGGCTGTAAGATACTAACCTGATGCAGATCAGCCTGGCCAAGTGTTGATCGTGATTGCAGAGGAGGTATGATCGGAATTCGAAACACGGACGTATAGTGTGGCATATCTAAAAGTATCGACTGTATCTACCAGGTTGTTCACTTGTTTGTTTTTTGAAATTGAAGAACAGAAAGATCAATTTTGTAATGTGCAATGTTGATATCTGTGTTTCAATTATAGGATACTCAGAACAAACAGAACAAAATTGTTATAAAAACTAACGAAATTGGAAATAAACTTAGAACATTGCTTTCCTCATTTAAAAAATGATATCGAGCTGAAAATCATTGAAATAAGAAAGAATGTATGTCACAAGATGAAAAATTACTGTAACAAATCATTTAGACTTACAGAAACGGTTAAGTGTGAGATTTTTACAATACAGCCTGAGGAAGTTAATGCATAACAAAACACGTGTTGCGGTTTTTTATAAAGTTACGGCTACCTAAGCAAGCTTGTATTGTAGCCAGCAAACTAAATAGTATATATTTTCCTGTATACCCAAATATAGTGAACAGAGTATAGAAAGGAAGAGATAGCAAGAAGAAGTTAGAGGGCGAGAAAGAGAGATAGAGATGGAAAGATCTGCCTGTGATGCGCTCTGAAATACACCTCAAATAATAGATATTTCTTATTCAAGTATTAGAAGAAGCATATCATAACTATTGTCAACACATATTTCCATCTCTATTTTGAATTTGAGTTTGTTTCTCATGCCTTTCAATGATTCAGGTAGAGTAGTTGTAAAGTTTGGGTCCCAGATAGGTTATAAATCTTTGATTATGCGTGTGTCTGCATCGTGGAACATTCATGGTCTCAACTGAACTGTTACGAGTATTGAAAGCATGTTGTACAAATTTGATAATGTAAGTTTTTCTAACACCAAATATCCCAGTTTCATCATACAACGACTGGGTACAATACCTACGATCTCTTTTCATCATGATTCTTATTAATGAATTTTGAATCACTTTTAAGTTAATTATCGATGGCTTGAAGGTAACCCCCATACTATTACAAAGTAACATATTATGGAGTTAGCCAAGGCATCAGTATCATTTCCCTGTTTAGTATATTCCTGAGCTGATAAAATTTATATATTAATTTACGTAGTCTCTAGTTGTTGAAGAAAATGCAATAAATTTGTTTTTTTTATCATTATCACTCAATAAATTAGAACTCAACCAGTTGAAAATCGTTTAGATGCCTATTCAGACTGAGTGTATACTCCTTCCCACGTTTTTCCAACAAAAGTGATATCTGTGTCATCAGCAAATGAAGTTATTTCACCATTAAAATCAGAAATTTTGAAGATGTTGTTCATATATATTAGAAATAAGATGGGCCCTTATACAGTTCCTTGGAGTACGCCCCGAGTAATTTTTAGTGGGTCGCTCAGAGAGAGTGTATTAGTACTTTTCAAGAAAGTTTTCTATCAAATATGCAATTCCTATTAGAAGATGACGATTCAAATCAGTAGATATCGGTGCTAGATCACAATTGTATCTAGTTACCTTGTAGTGAAAGCTACAGTGCACGGAGGTTGAATCTCGGTCAGCGGTCGATGTCGAAGCTAGGCTAGAATCTATTGATTCCAGCCATCTATGAATTTGTTGAATTTTCATTAAATTGTGACTTCAGTTTTGAAACCTTTGTTCAATTCTCACTTTGAACTCGGAATTTCGTTAAATTCCGACTTTGCCCTTGGAATTTCAATAAAAGTCAATTTTGAACTCAGAATTTATTATAACTACAACCTTGAGTATTAACTAAATTCGGATATTTAAGTGACAATTCTGTTGATTCCCCTATAGACACTTGGATTTTTTAAATTTTGACTTAAATCACTGAACTCTTCAACAATCATGACTTTGAACTTGAAATTTCCATAATTCAATTTTGAACTCAGTATGTTTGATAAATATGGACTTCACGATATTGAAATCAGAGTTTTGTCAATTCCCCCCCAGATAAATAGATATTTATTGAATTTCGACTCCAACCTCTAAATTTGTGCTCAATTATGAGTTTCAACGAGAGATTCTAATAAATTGCGACTTGAGAATATTAATTTTGAATAATAATTGGGAATCTCACAAAATCCCAGCTTTGAAATAAAAATGTTTGATTTCACAATTTAATAAGATTCTGCCAATAATCGCTGAATTTCCTCTAATTCCGAATTGAAACTTGTAATTTCACCAAGTTCCGGATCTTGACTGAATATTTCCCTTAGTAACTACTTTAGAACTCAAAATGTTGTGGAAATCCAATTGTTGGTCAATTCCAATAATAAACTCGACATTTCACGAAATTCTGACTTTGAATTCGAAATTTCATTGAATTTAAAGCTATATCTTGGAATTTTGTCAAACTTCAAGTTCGAACCCGACTGAGTTCAGATTTTGAAACTGGACAGCTTTCAAATTCTGACTATAAACTGACTCCGTTAATTTTCTACTCAGAACCAGGAATTCCACTGAATTGTAAGTTGAAATTTAAAATTTTATGAAATTCTGACTACAAATTCGAAATTTAACTGAATGCTATCACTGAACTCAGAATTTTGTTGAATTCAAACTATACACTCAAAATTTGGACTCGAAATTTCAATAAAATATGACTTAGAACTTGAAAAATTGTTGAATTCCGACGTCAGATTCGAAAAAATTTTTGGTAAATTTCGATTTCAAACTCAGACTTCTACTGAATCGCTGCTTTGAATTCGAAATTTCAATAAATTTTTTCTTCAAATACGAAATTTTGTTAAATTTCGATTTCGAACCGAGGAATTTGACTTTGAATCCTGAATTCAGTGATTTTCTTTGGAAATCATTTGTGGCTCTTCTATATCAATCCCGTGTGATGTGTATTTCAATTATCTGTACAAATATGGTATGTCCATTCTCGGTCAACTAAATCCGTAATGAACATGGAATTGATTGATGTGACATGAACAAAAAATAATGAGTCCTCTTCTGTGTTTTCACTTACATATTAAGATGAGAAACATTATAAATCCCCATAGCCTGCTTCAAATAAACAACTATTGGCAAAATTAGCATTCAACTTAAGTTTAAAATTCTTCTGAAACCCTCCGTACACTTTAGAATAATTCATCCCATTCGTCATGCCTACGAGATCTTTCCCAAACTACAAGAGGTCAGCGGGTCTCGAGGAAGATCCCTAGGTGTTCCATGCTAATTGGCTCGGTCTTCACGGAACGCAGGCCCCCCTAGGACACGGACCATCGCAAGTGCGGTTCTACCAACTTAACAACCTGGGATGTGTTACAAGGATGTAGCTAATTACATTTGCTTAGCTCCGACCGAATGCTGTTCCTCGAAATTGTGAATTTATGCGTCCTGGGATTCCCTTGAACTCCTTCGCATTTAATGTTCATTTCAACTTCGGTGTGGGATAATATAAATCTACATTTCCTATTGTCGGCAGTGCATGCTTCGACGATTTCATGGACTCGGTGCACAGGAGAATTTCATCAGTGGATCGTATCAAGATGGCTCGGTTAAGGTAAATGCTTTTCGGAGTTTAGTGTAATTCGCACGTAATGCATTTCTGGGTATTTCCAACTATAAATTGCGAGTAGTGGAAGTTATAGCTTGGCCACAAAATCTAACGCGAAGGAAAAAGAGCTTTCTCAGAGACTTATATGGAAATGGAAATAACCAATATCATTATCGATACGTATAATAAAAGTGGAAATGATCACTGGCTGTACAAAGTGGGGAAAAATGTACACTTTCAAAGGGAAGCTCTTGTTTTCAAACTATATAGATTAAAACTGGTGGCTGTGTCTACTGATCAAATTTTATTACAAACATAATGGTGAAAATCTCATATAGATATTTCAGTAGAGCTTGAAATTACCTTTCCAAAAATGTAGAACACTTGATGTTTTTCTGGAGTCATCTTCGAAATAAAGATCTCTTTGTCATTCCAACGTTTCTCCAGGCCACTATAAGTTTATTTTATTTCGATCCCGGATTTTTTAATATTTCATTCTGAATTCTGATACATCGCATAATAACATGTTAGATTTTTCCATCTTCAGAAGAATGATTACTCGTATCTTGTAAGTCGATGGAAACAAACATCAATCACTATTTAGTATAGTTCAAGTGAGCAATATAGTCCAACCTACCTTCCAATAGCTCCCCTTTAATAATTTAGTTAGGGAGCTAGCTATTTTCGTTGTTTAGTAATCATTTCTGATTATATTGAGATCATAATAACTATATAATATATAAATATTGAGAATATATATAATAAATATTTCGTGGGTGAGTGGGAAAGTAGGGATTCAAATAACAGGGTGATAATTAACGTATTCCAAAAACATTTTATTGTGTGATTTTTACTGGAGAGTTTTACAAAAACCCAACACGTGTTTCGCCATACAATGGCGCCATACGTGTATCCATTTTAAGACACGCCCGAGGAAGCCATTGTATGGCGAAACACGTGTTGCGTTTTTGTAAAACTGTCAAGTGGAAATCACACAATAAAGTGTTTTTAGAATACTATAGTTATGGATTTTCATCAAGTATCGGCCGATTCCATCATATAGGGTGATAATTGAAAATACTTCTGAATACTACTTACAGTCGCTTCAAAAACACTTTACTAACTTTCTTCGAAAGCTTCAGATAATTCCATTTCTATAGTCTTGGTTTCACTATCACTGTCGTCATTTGAATCGATGATGAATTTATATCCACCATTAATATGGAAGTGTGCAATATAGTCTTTTTCAACTAAAATTACTTTGTCAATCCTTTTCTATCAGTCTTCTACGGTAATATTAGATAATTCTCTTTTAATTAGCTCTATTACCTTCTTATCTTATCAAATTTTTGAAAAACTGTAAAAAAACTAAATTTGTACTAGAGAGCTAAAAATTGGTATATGGGTGAAAAATAAAAAAATAATCACTAAATTTGTACTAGAGAGCTAAAAATTGGTATATGGGTGAAAAATAAAAAAACAATCATTTTTCTCCTTACCGATTTTCGAAATTTCGAGCAATAACTGCTTTTCTGAACATTATTTGGAAAAAATGTCAAATTTGACAGGAAAGCAAAATCACTTGATCGGTCATATGCATGGAGATATCAAAAGTTGCTTGAAGATATGAACAAAAAAAATCCCATTTGATGCGGACTTTATGTGTGACACTGTATAAGGAGGCAACGGAAATTCAGAAATACGGTGATGATTTCAATAGAAAGAAAGAAGTAATGAATATTATTGGAATCTGGCTACCTGTGCTTAATTGTACGCAAACAAGGTGGGGCAATCCAATCGAGAGAAATAAAGCCACGCTCACTTATGCTAATATTGAACTTGAGAGTCTTGAGACCTCATAATGTCTACCGCAGTAGTAGACACGGCAACAAAACCTGGAAAATAGCTTTTACGAAGTTATTCTTCTCCAAGTCCATCATCAGCTTCCAGACTATTCAACGAAGCAGAAGTAGAAGTCATTAAAGCCTCATCTTCGAAACAATTCCCCGGTCATAATTCAACTCACACCAACTCTGGTTCAAATTGTATCAATTCCAACTTCAATTGTTCCCGCTGAAAGCTCAAAGCACCGAACATTCAGAGTGATACATTGTGCGTTTTATCTTTGACCGATCCCAAAACTGAGAACAGGAAATAACTATATTTGATTTTTCCAAAAACTCAATGGTAACTGCTGAATCGCCCATCGAATCTATAGTTGAATAATGAATCATTGTTTTCTAATGAAGTAATCATTGAACTATGTTCATTAACGATATGAGGATTTCGCTTTTGCCGTTGTAACATCAAAGAGCACTGCATTAATTCACCACGATGCTTCAGGTGCCAGATTGTGGGTGACAGGCATCAGGTGTGGCAATTTCACTAATTAACCTGGAATAGAATCAGGCCAAGCCCCTTGTCGTGATAATGGATGTTTTTGCGTTTTTGCAACTGGGTTGAGTTTTGATTTGATGACTGGTAAAAAAACTACAAAAAACTTGTGAATGCAAAGTAAAACTCTGAAATATGAAATTGATAATCGTTTGGATAGTCGAAAGGCAACAAAATGCAATATCAACGTTTTATAAAAAATTTTTATATACATTCCCAATCGTTTCATGAATAATGGAGGAAAATAAATATTTTTTCGAATCATTCTTGGACAGCAAATGAACATGTTTTTCAAAACTCTTCGAACTGCCTAAATATTTGTTTTACCACTGCTAACATGAAAATGATACCTCGAGATTCTTAACAATATAAGTTCCTAAAATATATAAAAAATCAACAACTACTTAGATAATCAAAAATCTTGAGATTTGATGTCTTTACTGTTCATGTCATCAAATCAGTCAAATCAGATTCAGCTTCGCTGATAAGCGAATTGATTATTATATTATTCGAATCACGAGTTATTCAAAAAATTGCAATTTCACTAGTAAACACAAGTGAAAAAAATAAATAGGGGAATTGAGGAGATTATGTTTAATGTAAAAGATGGAAAACATCTGGACCAGGCCATAATAAAATTAAAATCATTGAATTATCCCTTGAATATATGGTTGAACCACTGTGTTACATTTTCGATCTCTATATTTATGAAGGTGGATAAAAAATAAGTATATCGACTGATATCTTTGACTTAATCTTTTGCAAAAATCATAAAAAACAGATTGGTTGAATATTTAGATACAAACAACATTATTTCAGAAACGCAATATGGTTTTTGTGGAAGGAAAAGCACACAATACGCTATTGCAAAGCTTACTTCCTCGAAACCAAGAAATTCCGTCTGAATGTTTTCGTTGATCTAGCAAACGCTTTCGATAGGGTCAGTCACGAGCTTTGCTGGGTAACACTGGAACATCTTGGTATCCGAGGAGTGATGTTGGATGTGTTCAGAAACTTCTTAACAGGTAAGATAAAACAAGTGCTAGTAAATGGAATTTTTAATTCAGAGGAGTCGGTTTCATGTGGCGTTCCTCAAGGTACTTCTTTAAGGCCGGTTTTATTCATTATTTATTTGAATTCACTATTGAGGCTGAAGTCGTCCGGAGTAATTATTTCATTTGCTGATGATGTTGTGATTTTATATGTGGTAGATTCGTGGGATGAAGTTGAAGATTTAACAGAATGAGATCTGCAGAAAATAACTAGTTCGAACGTAATTTATTGACAGTGAATGTAGAGAAAACACATAGTTTACCATTTGCATCTTAAGAATCAAGTTTGTCCAGATACAAAAAAATATGTTTGAGGAACCAAGATGTGAAACTGACAAAATCAGTGAAGTATCTGGGGATCTTCGTAGATTCCTTCTTAAAATGCGATATTCATATCGAAAATTTAAAAAAGAAAGTTAGATATACTTTGCTTTGGACAGAATCTCTGCTAGGTTATGGAATTATTGGTTGGGGAGGCATCAGAAGGATTCAGCGACAACAGTTGAAAGTAGTCCAAAAAACAGTTCTTGAAATAATGTCATCAAAAAAAAAAGACATTTTCAAGCGATCAGTTATTCAAATATCTGGCTATTATGGATATCCGACAATTATATGTGAAACATTGTATGAATTTCGTTTTGAATAACCCAATATATTTTGAAACAATATGTCATACTTATAGAACGAGGGCAATAGTTGCTGATAATTTCAATATTCCGAAAGCCCACAAATCGGTAGGGCAGATAACCTTTTCGTATATAGCACCCAAGATATACAATGCATTGCCAGAAAACATTAGAATTGATAATAATAAAATCAGATTCAAGAAAGATGTGAAAAAGTGGATTCTCAGAACGAATAGAAACTTTTCTCATATGAAAGAAAAGGAAGGAAGAAAAAAAAATGAATATAAAAAACATATACCTTGTGCATCGTTTGCCTTGCATGAGCTGAAAAATATGTCAGGTTACTGTTTTTTTTTTGTAAACTTCTATAAATTTCAATTTGTATTCATTCGTTTAATCTTTTATATTATTTTTTTGATTAGTTAAATACCTCAGCGATATTGGTGCATTTATTGTTTTCTGATCTTAATAAGCTGTCATGGACAGGTTCGCTAGAACCTAAATGACTGCTCTGTTATGTTTACAATACTGTAACTTATGAAAAGTCGGTTGAATTTTGGAACTGCAAATGAATTACTATTATTATTATTAGTCATAGGCCAATTTCCAACTTCCTCGGCGAAACACGTGTTGCGTTTTTGTAAAACTGTCTAGTGAAAATCACAAAATAAAGTATTTTTAGAATACGTTAGTTATGGATTTTTATCAAGTATCGGCCGATTCCATCATATATTATATGTTGTTATTTGTTTTTCACAAATGAATGATTACTGGAGCCGTATTTTATTTTTTCCAGATTATTTGATCATCTTTCATCTCCTAGTGACGGTAAGTTGCAATTTCTTCAAGTTATGCAATAAACCTTCGGACTGAAGAAAATATATTTTGGATCTATATTACTTGTTTGTTCTCTTAAACTTGGTAAATTTTCAAATTGAGGGCACCCAGCGATTTTGAAAAAATTTTTGAGTGTACTGACGTATTTTGGTGTGAAAAAATAAGATAAGAAAAATAACTGGCTAGATGTACTGTAGACAAGATAAGATTTAATCTAACAAGGTTTGAAACGTAATGAATGATTTTACAAAATGCAATGTTTCACATCGGTAATTAGAGAAGGGGTATTATTAGCGGGTAATTCCCAAGATGAGGGATACAAGAAACAATTAAGGAATTAAAAATCTAGCTATTTGTAGCTTGAAATATTTACGTGAAATAGACTTAAATGTACGGGTTGATTGAGAAAAGATATTCGAGAATATTGAATTTTATGAGGATAAGTGGATTTGAAAAGACCCGTACATTAGACGACCAACTGGAAAACCCCGATTGGAAATAATGAAAAATTAAATAACTTTAACAAGATTAGTTAACATAATATAAAAAGAAAATAATGACATAAAACAAATTTTATGGCTGGAAACTCAAGTCAAAATACTAAAAAATTAAGATTCACTTGAAAAACATAATCATTTTGATAACAAGATTTTGAGACCGAACAACGTTAATAAACTTCGACAAAACTTCACTGCCCTACGAAGATTGTTGCGCCACTGTTTTTCTGCTGACCTCTGAACAAATTTCAAATTTCCCTCACACATGCTACGTTATCCCTCATTGTAAAATCTTTCAGCTGAATCACCCCGGATTTTATATATCCTCCAGCCCTTCAATTTATGACGAGAATTTCGTCTGCGATCCTCCACTAAATTCTGATCAAGAACTCCCAATGGGAATCCGATCCTCGAAGCAGTGCCTTCCTAAACTCTGAAGCAAATCTTTATTATCGCCTGTGTCTCTAACTCAAACATCTTATTGGCGGATTTGTGACCCAGACTTGATTCCTCTCTGTTCGCCACCCTAACCACGGACAAGGAATCTCGTTTAAAAGCCTTTTAGAGCTTTGAATCTGCAAGGCAACTTTTCATCGCGGCGTCGTTCACCGACTCAAACTTTGGTTTTAATTGTCACGTAGAAAAGGATTAATGACATGGTGTGCAGGAAAAAGGACGAGATCTGCGGCCGGCTCTAACTCATAGAACATTTTATAACTGTACAATTGAATCAGAGATTTTCGGAGATTCACTGTGAAACTACCGTGAAAGTTCTTTTTCCGACTGCTATTCACAATTTTTTTACCACTCTTCTAATTAGTGGAACAGTTTCTAAAAGGTACACTTTTGAGTTGCAACAGAAAATTTTAATTATATCTATCCAATTATAGCCTGCATTATAGGCCACATTCAGCAAGTTCGTTAGTGTAAATGGATATGAGTTCAGAAGGTGCTAAAATTTCATGAGTGCTCTGAATAGATCCATATTGGTATTACTGCTAGTTCCATTTTTTAATATATACTAGTTCAATACATCAGCCAAATCAATAAATCAAATGTATAATAGTATTACTATCAACAAATGTTTGACATGATCCCTTGATTAACACAAATATTCAATTACTGGATTCAGATTTGTTTCTTCCAGATTATTCACTCATCTTCATTAGTCTAGTGACACTTACGATGCTCTGATTGGAACCTTTGTTGTGGTAATGAATATTACTGGAGTTTTTTCCCAACAACAAATCGTTATTTTCAACACTTCGACACGTGTTTCGATCACCAAGTGATCATCTTCAGGAGAAAGATTAAACTCAGTTCAATTTCTCTTTTCATAAATGAGTTGTGGTTCCATGTGAGTTGTTTACTGAAAAGCTCATTTCGCCGATTTCTTCTGAATTGTTAATGAGGTAAAGTTATCAATCAAATGTTGAGGATTCAGTGAATTAGTCTCAAACTGTAAGTCTGACATCCACCAATCTCAATTATACGCGGGATCTCTTTTCAGCCTCTTCAACTATCGCTTCAACCCATTTCATGAAGGTTTTCTTTGACAGTCGATTTTCTGGAAAGGCACTATCCACTATTCCCACACTAGAATCCACAATGCCTGAATCAGGCATTGTGTGTGGAACGCCTGGTTAATATTGCCTGAACCAGACAATATTAATCAGGCGTTTGGTCCTGATTAAGAGCCAGTCCTCGAACTTGAAAACTGCGCCAATGAACTCGTCAGAGTATTTTGCAGACTTTTCAACCTGTCTTATAGAAAAGGAGTTTTTCCTTCGTGTTAAAAGATTGCTCAAAGATTGATAGGCGTCCTACTATCGTTTGTCACTCATATTTGGAATAACGCAATCAAGAAACATGTAGAAGCAACAGCTGTTGCGCTTGATATTTCCAAGGCCTTTGACCATGTATGGCATGAGGGTTTGCTGACCAATCTTCGATACTATGGCTTGTCGGATCACTTTTGTGTATGGTTCTTCAGCTTCCTGAAAGGAAGTTCCCTACAAGTGACCGTCGATGGATATCTTTCGAATACTTTTACCATCAACGCTGGTGTTCCTAAGAAATTCATATTGTGTTCAGCCTTTTTTCATGGTATATAAACGTCTTATTGGCAAAAACCAAGAATCCAATATATACCATTTGGAATCCAGGATATAGGCTGCAGATACACATCTTCACCGGCAGCTGGAAGTGCAAATCTTATTGAGTATCTAGAAGTAACCAGTTTCATTTCAATGCCACAAAAACCCAGGCATCGGTTTCCTCCAAAAAAATGAATTTCACGGAACCAGATACAATAATGTCAGAACAGACAATTTCGCTTTCTGCTTGGGTTGAAATGGACACCAATATGTATTTGCACAATCATGTCCCTCTAATTGTAAAGGCTACTTCCCAAAAGCTTGAAATACTGTTCCGAACCAGAAAACTGTACACACCTCAGCTACTCTTGATGTTTCATGAAGCTCAGAAGCTGCTGGATTCTATTCAGAAAAGGGTCATTCACCTGAAAATTCGAACATCACTTGCAACCTTGACAGTTTGAAATATCGAAGAAAGGTTGGAGATTTATATTTCTTTCATAGATACTTTTACAGTAGGTGTTCAAGCGACTTGTTGGTTCCACCAAGAGCGGTGAGAACATTTTTTCAAATTGAATTCAATCTCCAGCGATTCAAATTCAATGTGAAACGCTACTTTCGCACAGGCACTGCTCTTGGAGCGCTTTAAGGATTTTCCTGTAGTGCTTGCAAGGCCGTAGCCAGGGGGGATCAAGGATGGTTGATCCCTCCCGAAAGTTCTACTAGCAACGGACACCCAAATATTATTTCAAATACAACGATTGGCTTGTTTGAACATCACAGGAGCCATGAAAATAACCGCTCTGATGGAATTAATTACTGGCCTGTCCCCTCTGGACCTATAAGTTGAGGAGGTTGCGTTAATAGCCATGTTACGATTGCACACGGCTGGTATAGATCTCGAAGTAGGAATGGGTCAATTGAAGTTGAGCCTATGGCGAGAGGCGCTCACGGCGCAACCTCTGCTGCAGGCAACCAGTGACGCAATTGTACCCAGGATTGTGTTTAAAAATACAAATTAAACGGAACACAGAGTCAGATGCTAAAAATGCTATACGCATATATACAGACAGCTCGAAAACCAAAGAAAGCTCAGGAAGTGGAGTGTACCCCAGATCACTGAGCCTAAGGATTTAGTGGAGAATGGGAAAAAATACTAGCAAAATGGCTGGTAGCTCAAATGCCACAAAAGAACTAACCAGGAAAAAAAGTTTTGACAAAAAAATAACAATCTGCACTGATAGCAGACAAGCCCTATCAGCCTAGAACAAACAACGTATTACCTCAGGCCTAGTACTAGAGTGCCACTTAAATTTAGCCAAGGCCTCGGTAGATAATAATATTATCCTGAAGTGGACGACAGGAGTAGAGGTGATCGCATTGCCGACTCTTTAGCCAAGGAAGTGGCTGGAATAAGAATTTTAGGACCCAGTGGCACCTACAGCCTGATAACTTCGACAGTTACGGAACCAGGCAAACGTTACACCGATGATCAATCCCTGAAGACATGGAATAAAATCAAAGAATGCAATCTTGCCAGGATCACCCTGAGCGATCCTGGGAAGCTGTCATCTAGCGATGACCAGAAAAATTCTACGCTAAACAGTCACTGTCAACTGAGAAAAACACCTTCATAATATGGGTCTAGTAGACACACCTCTATGCAGGATGTATGAACAGGAAGATGAAACTGTCAGGCATGTCCTATGCGAATGTCCGGAGTTATCGTCAGTAATTAGGCAGCTCATTCTTTATGGAGATCTACATGTGAAATTGCTAAGGTTCATTTGGGAGATTTCTGTCCATTCCAAGGTCATCATTTTCCGTGCTTTTTCAAATGTTTTTCGTACCGTTTCGATCGTTTTCCTTGCGTTTTCGACCATTTTTCGTGCGTTTTAGGCCGTTTTTTGTGTATTTTCGTACGTAACCGTCATATACTTGACCAACCGCGTCACGAAAGCTCTACACGAGAAGCGTTACGAGAAGAAAACCATCGTTTTTTTCATGTAACGTTTTTCGTATAGCGCTTTCGCGTAACGTTTTTTCGCGTAACGCTTTTCGTGTAGCGCTATCGTGGCGCAGTTGGTCAAATATGTGACGGTTACGTATGAAAACACACGAAAAACGGCCGAAAACGCACGAAAAACGGTCGAAAACGCACGGAAAACGATGGAAAACGCACGGAAAACGTTCGAAAGTGCACGGAAAGCGATCGAAAACGCACGGAAAACGATGACCTTGAAATGAAAAAATCTCCCAAGTGGAACTTAGCAATTTTCCATGTAAATCTACATAAGGAATGAGCTAGAAGCCCTGCTGCATAATTACTATCGTCAATGAGAGAGTGTGTGTTCGGCGAGACTTGGCTTACACCTGGTGATATAAAGGAAATGTTTCCTAGTGACCTGTCCACCTTCCTGGAAAGGAACCCTACATTCACCCTCCCTACTCTACAGATACAGATACTATTGGAATCATAAAATCTGTCAGAAATTTCATCATGTCCTTGGCAAAACGAACCAAGTGATTGGAAGAGAATATTGAAAAAATCTTCCCTGAAAAACAATGCAGAAATCTTACGACAATGTGCGTACAAACTTTCAAAGATCTTGGCGACACAACCTGTTTTTACATGTACCCCTGAAAACACTTTCTCTTTTCTAAAACGCCTCAAAACTCATTTAAGAAACTCCACAAGCCAGGAACGACTAAACGGTTAGGCGTAAATGTTAATCCACCGTAGAATGATATCAACACCGAGGAGGTAATTGATTTGTTTGCTGCCAAGAAAGCTAGAAAATTAAATTTGATTTTGTAAAATGATGTTAATATTTCTGTAATGTTTTCTTAATAAATATATATGATCATATAACACAAGTTTTCTTTTTTTCTTTCGTTGTTTTTATATATCATGTTTTTCTACAAAATCAACCCCCCCCCTCCCGAAATTGTTTTCTGGCTACGGCCTTGAGTGCTTCTATTCTGTCTTCAAAAAATCTTTATCAAATGAATCTTCGAGGGCACCTAAAGCACACAATTTTAATACTGCCAATACTAGAGCCAATCAGCCTTCTAGTGCTGTCTTCGTGTTGAGCACATTGAATGTATCCAGGATCAGGTCATTTGAGTTTGAATCAATTTATGCAAGAGACTTTCCACAAATTCACCCTTCCTAGGCTAATGCGGGGATCTTCACTTCCTACTAAATCTATTTAATTCCAATTCATTACGCAGAAAACGCACGAAGCCGACTTCCGCGAAAGGAGTTGATGGAGCAACGCAAAGGATAAAGGAGCGAGATATGATGCCTGGCGTTCATCAATCACGCTATGCAAACTACTGTTTGATGGCCTATCGCCGGTTCTGCAAACGATGACACTAAACTGTCTCTGTGGATGGGGTCTTGTGTTTTTATCAGGTGATTTATTGATATGTTCTGGAGCGATGATGCGACTTTTATTGCGGTTGACAAAGAAGAAACACAATATGAGGCTGATATAATTTTTTATGACTGAATAAGCAGCTTACATTTTTTCTTCAACGAGATTTCTCCATGATTATATTGGCAAGATTTTCAGTCCCTGTTTTTAATGTATTTCGAACATAGGATATATTAGATGATTCAAAGAGATTGTTTGATTTTCAAGTAACCGTGAATGCAGGATGTAGTTTTCTGACAATGAATTCCGAAACATCTCCACCTCATCAGAACTTCTATTCCTGATGGAATACCTGTTATTCTTCATGATGTATATGACGCACTCATGTACCAAAATCTTTCTTATAGCTTCGATAGTCTGGTGAAAATGTGTGATATGTAAATTGGAAAATGAGAAAAAGATTGAGCTATATAATCACCAAAACTAAGTTTAGGATAAAAAACAATGCCTGTTGATGAGAACAGCAAACATGTAATAGGACAAAGAAGAGGAAATTTCTTTTATTATAAGTAGAATATACCAAACTGGAAGGAAATTTGGCAGCACCTGTATCATCATTACATTTGGATTCCAGGTAATCGGCTGCGGATGGACATCTTCTTCGGCAGCAGGGGGTTCAATGTCTTAACGGTCGCGGGTATAGATGTGCAGTTAATGAGTTCCGAGCTGAATAAGCTAAAGAAAGACAATTTAATGAAAATCATCTTGAACGAACAGTTACCAAACACAGCAGTCAGTGAAGTATTGAAAAAGTTCTTGAAAAATGACAATTCCTACGGAAATACTCAGTACAAGTGCTACAACAACGATATCATCCATGACAGTCAGGAGAACGTATCGCTGACGGAACGAGAAAACAGTAAGTTAAATGCTGAATTTCGTGAAGTTTCGGCTGAACTAGATGCAGTGAAAAAACTCACTTTCCACCTAGAAAAAAGGACGGAGGAACAAAGCGAATACATTGACCTATTAAAAGTGCAACTGGCCAACGAGAATAAAACAAATAGCCAAATAATACACCCCATGCTATCTGTGAATAATTCTTCCAACTTAAAACATAAGCCTGCAAATAATGAAATCTTGATGAAAACACCAAAAATACCAAACATACAAACCAGCCAGACTACAGCTAGCGTGTCATCGATAAAAACCAATACAACCTACGATCAACAATGACAATTGAGGATTCCCCGATCCCGTGGAATCCCTTGCGAAAAAGCCATAGGTATAAGAAGAGACAGATAATTGGAAATACCGCATCTAATATAAAAACAATTCGTAGTTATGGATATTTACACGTTAGTCGCCTGCATAGGGACACTACGAAAGGAGATCTATTGAAGGTATTAGAAAAATCGGCACCATCAATAGACTTCGATTGTGAAGAATGGAAAAAATGAATACATCCTGCTTCTTCAAAGTATCGTTTCCTATTGAGCATGTTAGGGAGGTCTACAATCCAGACTTTTAGCCAGCTGGAGCTGCATTTTCTCTAGGACAAATTTTCACGACAGTCAAGTACAACAGAAAAAAGATTGACTGTTTTTTCGATTTAATAAGACATGTAAGCGCTAATTCATTCAAATGCCCAGTCTCTATCAAATAAAATTAACTTACTTGACATTTTCTGTAATGAAAAATGATATTGAATTTCTCTGTAAAGAAATAAATTACATAAAACAACCCTCTACTGAACGCGTTCTAGAATGGCGACATAAAACTATTTCTCACTGAACTGAACATCAAAATAGATAACAAGGTGAACAATATAAACTACAAAAAACTCATAGACATAATGGAATGTTATCAGTTGAAGTCTATGGTAAAAGAATACACCAGGATTGTGACAACTGCCACAGTCACCAACTGTTCATCAATTGATTATATAGTGACAAATATATCAAATAATGCCGAATGTGAGGTATTTGACCCGGGATTCTCTGACCATTACGCCCAAGAACCCACTTGGCAGACTTCAAATGATAACAACAAAGGTAACGAAAATTACATCCAAAAACGAATAACAAACGAAAATAATATTTCCAACTTCAAACACTATTTCAATAAAGAACCACTGAATTTATCGACATCAAACGATCTAAATATAGTCTACAAGTCGTTTTGGGATCACGTGAGATACAGCTTCGAGGTCACACATCCGTTAAAAAAAATTAAACTGAATACAAATGATAGAAAAACAAATTTCATCACGAGAACTGAAAAGTGAATTTAATGAACTAAAATACCTAAATTGGCTAAGAATGTGGTGTGATAATGGGAATATCCATGATTATTATAAAAAAGCTAAAAAAACCTTGAATGAAAATCTTGAATCAGGAAGGAAAATTTTTTATAGCGATCTTATACTGAATGCTGAGAACCCTACAGAAAAATTATGTGAGTTAGTGAATTTGAAACTAGACAAAAAGAAAGTTTTGCATAACGAAATCACCATCTGCTTGAATAACGAAATTATTGTAAATAAATGCCACATCGCAAATCTATTCGCAGATTACTTTGCAAACTCAGTAAATGATAAATATGCTGATCAATTGCCAAGTGTCGAAAATTGCACATTACCCGAAACTAATAGTAAGTAATTCTTCTACGAACCATATGAACAGAACGAAGTAATGGACATCATTTCAAACCTGAAAAATAAAACCTCCTTAGTCTTGATAATGGTGAATATGTTCTCGGTATATTTTTTCATTTAACGCGAGCTTTCGATACGCTGAGCCCAAACATACTCGAAAGAAAACTGAAACGGTTAGGATTGCGGAGCCCTATTGAAGACTGGATGATTTCCCTATGAAACAGAAAGGCAATTGCTTGTGGAAATTGTGAAGGATCTCTCAAGCCAATATAATGTATGTATTGGAACCCCTCAAGGGAGTATCTTAGGACCACTCTTATTTCTGTTGTACATAAATGACCTACCTGACTTCATTGAAGGGAGAAAGGTATTTATGTATGCAGAAGATACGACAATAATAGTAACGGGATCCTTGCTGAGTACACTTAATGTGAAAGGGACCTCAGTAGTGAACTAATTCTATGAAAGGTGTACAAGAAATCATCTTGTGTTGAACCTACAAAAGACTATGTTCATTCAATTCAACAGTGCACGCAGTAATAAACCAAACCTTCCAAACCTTGTCAATCTGAATATAAACTACAATCAACATGAATTATCAAGCTCAACAAAATTCATAGGCATACATCTCGATAATAACATAACGTGGATCGAACACTAAAAAACCTAAGACTAAAAAAATCTCTTCGTGAAT